>QJPP01004634.1:0-117720 GCA_003996215.1 Jaltomata sinuosa
AGTTTAGTGTCGGTGACTTGGTGTTTCTCCGTGTATCGCCCATGAAGGGCGTGATGAGATTTAGTAGGCGGGGCAAGCTTAGCCCCAGGTACATTGGGCCGTTTGAGATTCTTCAGAGGGTTGGTAGCGTTGCCTATCAGCTAGCGTTGCCTCCGATGTTTTCAGCTATACATCCTGTATTTAATGTTTCGATGTTGCGTCGGTATGTCCCAGATGAGTCTCATGTGTTGCACTGGGATTCAGTTCAGTTGGGTGAGGGTTTAGCCTTTGTTGAGGAGCCGGAAACTATTTTTGCCAGAGATGTCAGGAGATTGAGGTCTCGAGAGATCCCGGTTTTTAAGGTTCAGTGGAGGCACCGTCCAGTCGAGGAGGCTACCTGGGAGACCGAGAGAGATATGCGGGATCAGTATCCGCAGCTATTTTAGCCTTCAGGTACCCCCTTGACCTTGACTTTCGAGGACGAAAGCCCTTTTTAGTAGTGGATGATGTAATGACCCTTTCGGTCATTTCCACGTATAAGTTTTGAAGTCAAGCAAATCGACAAAAGTTATCGTAAGTTCTTTAACAAATTTCCTGAACTTTGGGTAAAATTTCTCTGGGCTTTTCTACCAATATATAAAGAGTTAGAAGTCCCCCGAAATACGAAATCGAAGGTCTACGAGTCTAGTTTCCTACGCACAAAACCTCATGTCCAACTGATCTAGGAGTAAAAAGTTATGACTGTTTTACCGCGGACTGTCTGGCAGAAAATGGGTTGCGAACCGGGTCGCCAATCGGGTCGGGTTAAACTCGATTTAAGCCTCAACTTCGCGTTTTAAAATGCCATTTCAGTTCCGAAACAGTGATGAAACATAAGGGAGGATCCCGAGAGAATTCTTGAGTATCAAAATCGTGCGTTGGTGAATTACGAGCCTAGGCTTAAGAATTTTATTAGCATCGCGCGTGTATTTGAAAATATTTTATTTAAAAGTTGAATTTGGTAAAAATTATATTATTATTGGCTTTTCAAAATATTTTAAAGGTTTATGAAGAATATTTTGTTACGTTATAATTGTATATGTATTTATTTTATAAGGTTTTTATACATTGTAATATTTAACGGAGATAGTAAATTTAGTTATGTTAAAAGTTATTATTATAATATAGTAGGTTTTATTCGAAATAATTTTCTATGAATTACGGTATATTTAAAAAGTTATATTTATTTTACCATGAATTTATGCAATACCCGAATACTTACATAACGGGGCGAATTGGTTGCCACCTCCACTTCCACGTGGAAGTGGAGGCATTGTACAACAAAGTTAGGTAGCATATGATTGGTGGAATCATTGGAACTTGCAGCATTAACAAGGATAACTTCAAGTAATTGCTTTCTATTCACTGAAAGCATTTGAACAAATTGCTATGTAAGTTGCTGCCAACGTTACTTAATACTTCTTTGAAATATAATTGTGGTGCAAAAATTACCACAGTACATCATTCACTTGTCACGTTAAAAGTTGATTCCAATAAGCAAGATCTTGATAATTTATTGGATCACCGAAAAGAAAATCAATTGTCTACGTCAAGTTATTCAAGCCCGAGTTCGAGTTTGATTTCGTGTTGGGGATTTTTTGGAGAGGTTCAAGCTTGTCATCGGACGACAGGTAGGTTACGGTTTATTTTCCCTAGACTCCGCATATATAGAATAAAATTGTATTAATGGGCATCCTTGGGTTGGTTTATTAGGTTGGTACCACAGACCTCGACCGCTTTATTCATGTCCGCCTTCTTTTATTTCTCCGTTGCTTGTAGTATTTGCCGATATATTTAATTTACCCTTGTGGTCCTGTGAGGCCTTGTTGACTCTGGAACATAGAAGGTGGGATTTTGGGAATGTTCCGCGAGTCCCGGGCATAGAATTATCCTTCTAGGCTGGTTATGCTTGCTGAGTAGCTGTGGGCCTGTGCAGGGTCGATAGGTTGATTGTGAGCTGCTGGGCAGCTATTGTGTGTGATCATACCATTTCCATGCATATAAAGAGGTTTTATCCATGTTTTACTATGGTTTTGGCTTCGGGCCTACTGGCACTATTTTCTAAACCTTGTATGGCCCGGGGGGCCGTTTTTGATGGAAATAATTTGGAAATGGTTTGATTTAACTTGTGAATATTTCTGGATAAAGGAAAGTAAAATTATGTTTAAAATCATCAGTTTTACGATTATCCCTAGACTCGGCAGGGCCGGGGTGCTAGTTGAGTTTTCTTGTTACTTGAGATGATTTTTAGCCTTGGTCGGACCGAGCACCTGAGATGACTTTTTACTGTTTAGACCTGGTTATTCCCGGGCACCCTTGGAGGGGTTTTTGAGACATTTTCCTACTACTTTAGTCCTGGACAGGGTCTGGGCATTGCATATTCGAGACTGGATCTCTATCCTGATACCGGACTTGCTTCCGGACGACATGTTCTGATACTGAGTTTTAGTATGGGGTCTGGGACCTCCATGGACCTTGCCATCCGGGCCAGGGGCTTAGGGCTACGTGTGCCAGAGGAGGGGTATACGGTGGAGTAGAGGTATACGGGCTGTGTCCTTCCATGAAACATACCTGCTGGGCCGGATCGGCGCCGGAGGAGGTACATACAAAGATACCATTTCACTTGAGATCTTCATGCATCATATCATTCATTGTTTGAGGCTCCACCCTTGTTTGTTGTTTGTTGATTGTACGCTCCGGTAGTATGGGATGCTGGAGGGTTTGTTTTCACTTGTTTGTGTTCCTCGGTTGTATGGGCGGCCGGGGGACTGTAGGTAGACTTTTGCTATTTACTTACAGAATTGTTCTCTATTATGGATAAGTATGAGATTGGTTACTGCTAGACTGTTAGTTTCTGGATTTGAGATTGATATGATTAGTTGAGTTTGATTCATGTCTTGAGCATGTCTATCATTACTCTTTCTCTCTTCTTCTTACACTTGAGGTTACCGTTATACCGTCCATTTCGTAAAATTATTTTGTATACACTGTTATTGCAAGGACCCCAGGTGCGTTGTTTCTTACTTTCACCTGTGCCTATGGTGTGTATATTCTGCTTACTAGCCTCACATGTGGTTCTGTTGATTTCCCTCTGGGCTAGTTCCTGTGTACCTTTCATTGATTTCTGTGACTGCTTGCTTCTATTCTGTCTATTACTACGCTTTTATCTTATATGTGCCCAGTCGGCCTATGATACCTACTGGATACCTTATGCTTCGTATTTGGTGCTCACCCCTACCCCCTGCATCTTTGGGTGCAGATCCTGGCGTGGGCCATCGCCGTTAGAACGTTGTGATTCGTGCTTGGAGATCTGTTGGGGACTACTTCAGACTGAGGGTGAGCTCTTGGCGATCGGAGCTTAGCTTTAGTTTATCTTTTGCTTCATGTACTCTAGTACCATTCAGAGACATCTGTATATATAGTTTTGGTTTATTTGCACTCCATGTATGTAGTTTGGCTCTATACTATGATAACAGGTCTTGGGGTTGGGTTTAGTTTCCGCACATGTATATATTTATATCCCTGTTATCTATTTTCTTTGTCTTGTTCCCTTATTTGTTAGATAGTAGCCCATTACTAACTATTCTGGGCTACGGGGATTGGTTCACCTACCGGGGATTGTAGGTGCCATCATGACCGAGAAATCGGGTCGTGACAATACATGGACTATAACACACGAAAAAACCAAAAAATCCCTATTTCTCGTTCCGGGCCACGATTGAAATCCAAAAATCCCACGTTTCACCTCCAAACCAACGTGCGCCATTAAATAGGTCGTCAGGGACGCCCACGAAAAATTCGGCCAAAATACTGCCAGACACACATATCACACAAAATCCATGGACTACAACACACAAAAAAAACCAAAAAATCCCTATTTCCCCTTACGGGCCATGTTTGAAATCCAAAAAGCCCACGTTTGCCCCTCCAAGCCGCGCCATTAAATAGGTCGTCACGGACGCCCACGAAAAGTTTCGGCCAAAATACCGCCGGACGCATATATCACACAATATCCATGGACTATAACAAACGAAAAATTCGAAAAATCCCTATTTCCTATTCCGGGCCACGTTTGAAATCCAAAAATCCCACGTTTTCACCTTCGAACCAACTCTCTCCATTAAATAGGACGTCACGAACGTCCACGAAAAATTTTGGCCAAAATACCACCGGATGCACATATCACACAAAATCCATCGACTATAACACACGAAAAAACCGAAAAATCCCTATTTCCCATTTTGGGCCACGTTTGAAATCTAAAAAGCCTACGTTTGCCCCTCCTAACCAACGCGCACCATTAAATAGGACTTCACGAACGGCCATAAAAAAGTTTGGCCAAAATACCTCCAGAGACATATATCACAAAAAATCCATGGACTATAATACACGAAAAAATTGAGAAATCCCTATTTCCTGTTCTGGGCTACATTTGAAATCCAAAAAGCCCACGTTTTCCCCTCCGAACAAATGCACGTCATTAAATAGGACGTCACGGACGCCCAAAAAAAATTTTGGCCAAAATACCGCCAGAGGCATATATCACACAAAATCCATGGACTATAACACACGAAAAAATAAAAAAATTCCTATTTCTCATTCTGGGTCATGTTTTAAATCCAAAAGGAACACGTTTTCCCCTCCGAACCAACGCGCGCCATTAAATAGGTCGTCACGGACTCCCACAAAAAAGGTTGGCTAAAATATTGCGGAACGCACATATCACACAAAATTCATGGACTATAACATACGAAAAAACTGAAAAATCACTATTTCCCATTCCGGGCCACGTTTGAAATCCTAAAAACCCACGTTTGCCTCTCCAAACCAACGCACGATATTAAATAGGTCGTCACGGACTCCCACAAAATATTTCGGCCAAAATACCACCGGACGAACATATCACACAAAATCCATGGACTATAACACACGAAAAAAATCAAAAAATCCCTATTTCTCGTTCTGGGCCACATTTGAAATTCAAAAAGAACACGTTTGGCCCTCCGAACCAACGCGCTCCATTAAATAGGTCGTCACGGACTCCCACAAAAAATTCATCTAAAATATCGCCGGACACACATATCACACAAAATTCATCGACTATAACACACGAAAAAACTAAAAAATCCATATTTCCTGTACCAGGCCACGTTTTAAATCCTAAAATCCCTCGTTTTCCCCTCCGAACCAATGCGCGCCATTTAATAGGTCGTCACGGACGCCCACAAAAATTTTTGGCCAAAATACTGCCGGACGCACATATCACACAAAATCAATGGACTATAACACACGAAAAAATCAAAAAAGCCCTATTTCTCGTTCTGGGCCACGTTTGAAATCCAAAAAGAACACGTTTGCCCCTCCAAACCAACGCACTTGATAACACCCAAACTACACCTCAAATTAACGAAGCGTAAGCGGTCGTAGTCAAATATAGAACCCAACAAAGGTTGGGGTCGAATCCCACAGAGAATATGGTGAAGATTAAGCCTTTAGTGAAGTATGTGACTAGTCGTCAATAGTTTCCGGTAAATATGGGGGGGTTTGTGATCAATATTGTAAACAAAACAAACACTTAACGTATGAATTATAATCAATAGGAGAGAGAGAACTAGGGAAGTGTTTACCATGGCGTTAGTAACAAAGTCGATTCTAGGCTTAATGGGGTTCTTTCTATATGTGTGTCACGATGCGATTGAATTAATGGTATCGTCTAAACGTTTCTCAACCAAATAGACAAATTTACTTTTCAATTCTCTCGAACTTGAAAAGGTGTGCTTTTAGATTTCAATCCTAAACATCAAGTAGATTAATCTAGTTACAGCATTAATCATAAGACGAGAGTTGGTAGTCTCGAATCCTCGTCGTTAATCAAGTTTCCCGGTTTTAATCTCTTTACTCAAGCAAATTAAACCTAGGCATGTTCTAATGTTTGCAACCACTAGAAAACGTTAAATAATGTATGATTAACAACGTGACAGCACATATATTGAACCCGTCGCTACCCGAAATCTATCTTGCTACGTTTGCCATGGCTCCCACAACCCTAGTTGTGAGAGTTTTAGTTAATCATGCTTGTAGAAAAATAGAAGAAAGTCATGTTCATAATAAAGAAAAGAAATCCTTACAATGTATTGAAAACAATCCTCAATAATCCAAGAACAAGAATAACAAGATCCCAAGAACGATTCAAGAACACGAATTCAAGAAGTAGAAAACGTGTTTCTTGATCTTCAAGTTGACTAAAATCTCTCCTAAAACTATTGTAAAAAGCTTTATTAATTGCATAATGAAAATAAACCTAACATAGGGTATTTATAGGAGTCTAGAAAACAAATCCCAAAATCGTCCGGATTCCGCGTAGCGGACCGCCCAGGTGTGACGGCCAAGCTGACGGACCGTCACTGGCTTGACGGACCGTCGCCTGGGCTGTCACCACTAGGCAGTGGTGCTGCCTTGGTGTGACGGTCACTGTGACGGACCGTCACATGTGTGACGGGCCGTCACTCAGGTCGTCACTCTTAGGCAGAATGTCATTTTTTGCGTATTTCCTTCCGTTTCCATGTTTGTCTCCATTTCCTGAAAATACAAAATAAAAACATCAAAAACGACAACGGTTGCTTGAAAACGTACGATTGTTCTTAGTTTAAAGGAGTCAAAAGTGCCATAAAATGGCGGCACATCAACACCCTCAACTTAAGACGTTCGCTTGTCCTCAAGCAACATGACACAAAACAATAATACGACTCAACTAAGCGACAAACTCGTGTCTTTAGCAACTCATGGTCATTCAACATTAGTTCAAGCTCCCTCGTAGCACACAAATGTATGAAACACTAACTTGCAAGGATTCAAACATGTCATTCCGATATGATAGAATATTATGCATACACACGCGCAGCTATCCTAACAATCAATAGACAATACAGACATCTTGGTGCCCTCACCACAAAGAAATCCCACACACAAGATTTGGGATTAGGTAAGCGCTCACACTCACAAACGATTTCAAACAATGCACATGCGATACCATAGGCTTGCCCTTACTATTCTATTTCGGTTCTTCAGAAAGCCGCTCAGGATCACTACAGGACTTGTTTTGGCTTGTAATGAGGCTTCAGGTGCAGGTAGGATACATTTAGGGGTTAGTGACTAAGCCCTCCTTGGAACTACCGACGTCTTATTACCACATACTTTACTTTGTCCATCCTTATTCACATTTTTATTTCCTTCTCTCTAGCTACAGGTGCGGCCTCTTTATTTTGAGAATTCTTTTTGTTACTTTTTCGATCTTTTTTACTTCTTTTTATTTTTCTTTTCTTAGGCACACACCCGAATTTTCATTCTATTCACAACCAATCTTCTCCATCCTCTTTTTCTTATCATTCACCTCTGTAGTAGCCACCCTCAACTTAAGCTGATTGCCTGCGTTGAGGTGCACAATGTCCATGGCAGGACCAGGGCCAAAACAGGGTTTACCTCTATAGTAGCCACCCTCAACTTAGGTTGATTGCCTGCGTTGAGGTGCACGATGTCCAAGGAAGGACCAGGGCCAAAATAGGGATTCAAAGTTAAACGGGAATGGTGACAGGTTATTGAAAGAATAAGGTCAATTATGGATCAAACAGGGATCAAGGGATTATTTATATTTGGACGGTCTTTTAGGTTAAGTGGACTGCACGCAAAAAGGGCATGTGATCCTTTCCTAAGCAACCAAACTTCGAACTTAACAAAATAGACCGGGAAAGTTCTAGATGCATGCACAGAGTAAGAATTTATAACAATAATCTCACACGCTCTTGGCACCAAGAAACTATATCGCTACCAACTATCAAACAACCGCTCGGCTTAAGCATACTAATTCTACTCATAATCACACAATGACATACAAGGATCCAGACAGTCAATCGTTTCAACATAAGTACAAAACCAGAAAATTTTTAAAGGGGCCTCGTTTTTAAACAAGAAAAACGCCATGCTTGCTATAGACACTAAAAAAAATTTAAAAAAATAACAACCTAAACATGCCGGTTCTACTAGATAGCACACCGGAGGGAAAAGAACTCGGCAACAAAAACCCTCGGTGGTGACTCACAGGTTTCCCCACACCCTCAACTTAGACTCATGCATTGTCCCCAATGCATACATATGAAAACTAAAAACTGTGAGAATAAAGGAATACCTGTGATGTCGATATGACTAAGATTCTGACCGCCAGGGTCTCCAAAACAAGAGAACTCGATGGAGTGTGGCGTTCCAGCTTCCTCTTTGGGCTCCATCGCTAGTCGCGACAACTTCTTCGCTCTTTCTTTGCGGATTCTCTTGCGGTGTTTTCGTTTTCTTGATCTTTCACCGCTTTCCTTTACCTGCTTCTCCTCTTGCGATCGCGACCTTACTCTCATAACAGCTCGGGTTTCCAGACAACCCTTCTCCTCAGGATACACATCCGCAGGGACTTCCTCAATAGCATTGATGACCGCGACCACCCTCATGTCACTTGGTTGCTTCATCAATTTGGACACATCGAACTTGACCACTTCATTGTTCAATCGGAAGGTCAGCTCGTTTCTCTCCATGTCGACCAATGCTCTTGTTGTGGCTAACAATGGTCGTCCCAAGATTATGGGAACTTCGAAATCCACTTCGCAATCCAAGATCACAAAGTCAGCTGGGAATATAAGCTTACCGATCTTTACTAGCACATCAGACAATATTCCCACAGGTCGCTTTACTGAACGGTCAGCCATCATCACTCTTATGGACGTTGGTTTAGGAGCTCCCAAACCTAGTTGTTTATAGACGGCTAGCGGCATCAAGTTGATGCTAGCACCCAGATCACACAAGGCTTTCCCGAAGTTGAGCTTCCCCACAGTGCAGGGGAAAGTAAACGCACTTGGGTCTTCCTTCTTTTCCACTAATGATCTTGATGAAATAGCACTGCAGTGGTGAAGGTTATCTTCTGGTTCAAAGCTTACTGACCTCTTCTTGGTGATCAAGTCCTTCATGAACTTGGCATATCCGGGCATTTGTTCAAGCGCTTCCAACAATGGGATGTTTATTGATACTTGCTTGAGCATGGTCAGGAAGTTCAGGAACTTACCATCGTCAGCTTTCTTCTTCAAACGCTGTGGGAAAGGAGGTGGTGGTCGAGGCATCATAGTTGGAAGCTTTTCAGCTTCCTTGCTTTTCTCCGCGGGCTTTGGAGTGTCCTCCTCTACCGCCTCTTCATCATCCGCAACATCACCTTGAGTCTGGATTACCGGATATGATTCCGGTAACGTTTTACCACTTCTTGTCGAGATTGCCATACAACTCGCATCCTTCCTCGGATTTTGAACGGTGTCGCTCGGCAAGGTACCCGTCCTCCTTGGGTTTAGAGATGCCGAGATCTGTCCCACTTGCTGCTCTAATTGATTGATCGCGGTGGAATGCGCCTCCACTACTTGACTCATGGCTGATAACTCAGTCCTTATCTCCTTTACCCCAGAGTCAGTCGATTCCACCTTCAACAGCATCTTCGCCATCATGTTCTCTAGCTTGGACGTCCCTGCCTCGTTGCTAGCTTTGTCTCGACTACCAGGTGGTATATACAACCCACCTCTATTATTGTTATTCCTCCAGTTTCCTTGATCGCGATCTCTATAACCATCTTTCTCATAGTGGTTGTCTCTCTGGTAGTTTCGACCTTGGTTTCCCTAGCCATTGGCCTGGAAACCCCCCAAGTAATTTGCCTCCTCAGTCTTTATACCTTGGGAACCCACAGCTTGTACCTTCTCCATACCTCCTAAGAACAAGTGCTTGGTCAGTAGGTCCAACTGCGTTTTCAGATGCGCCAGGTCTTGGTCGCGCTCCTCGTCTCTTCTGCGATGCTCAGCTGACATACCAACGGTATAGGTGCTAGCTGCAACCTCTGAATCTCGTGTGTGCTAGGCCCTGTTGGTCTTGGTGAGCCTGTCCAAAGTAGTTGTGGCCTCAACAAAGGTGAGACCCATGAATGCACCACCTGCTGCGTTGTCTAACGTCGGCTTGGTAGCCGAATTCAGTGCCCGGTAGAATGTCTGCATCAAAAAGTTATCGGTCAACTGATGGTTCAGGCATTGTGTTATCTTCTTTTTGAATCGCAACCAAGTCTCGTGCAGTGCTTCGTGCGGTTGCTTCCTGAAGTTGCTAATCTCGTCCCTCAACTGTATCATCCTAGAGGGAGGAAAGAACCTTTCTAGGAAAGCTCCTCTCAACTCTCCCCAAGTTGCGATAGAGTCGGGGGTCAACTCTGTCAACCACAACGCTGCCTCATCAGACAGAGACAACGGAAACAACCTGAGCCTGATCGCTGTCTGACTCACGCCCGGCAGTTCAAACGACTTGCATATGCCCACGAAATTCATTAGGTGCTGGTTTGGATCATCCCCAGCGACACCTCGGAACACTCCTCTCAAGTTCAACAGCTGGATCATCGTGCTAGTGATGTTGAACTTGGCTCCGGGCGGTAGTGGTGGAACAATAATGGCGCCCGTAGCGCCAGCTCCATCTAAGTCGAGATCCTCATCATTCCGTGCGATCTCATCCTGCAGACCACCAGCATTCAGATTTTGTTGGGCCTGCAGTTCTACAGCGAGCCTTGCTGCCTCTAGTTGTGCGGCCATATTCCGCCTCAATGTTCTAGCGAGCTCGGGATCGTAAGGTAATATTGATTCACCCGAGCTCCGGGTACTTGGCATGCACAACTATGTACCCTGTCAATAACAAAAACAACAAATAAACGTAAAAGCAGGAAATTATGACTAAGAGTCAAATAAACACACCGGACTTAATAGTCAACCGTATTCCCCAGCAACGGCGCCACTTTTTGATAACGCCCAAACTACACCTCAAATTAACGAAGCGTAAGCGGTCGTAGACAAATATAGAACCCAACAAAGTTTGGGGTCGAATCCCACAGAGAATATGGTGAAGATTAAGCCTTTAGTGAAGTATGTGACTAGTCGTCAATAGTTTCCGGTAAATAGGGGGGGGTTTGTGATCAATATTGTAAACAAAACAAACACTTAACATATGAATTATAATCAATAGGAGAGAGAGAACTAGGAAAGTGTTTACCATGGCGTTAATAACAAAGTCGATTCTAGGCTTAATGGGGTTCTTTCTATATGCGTGTTACGATGCGATTGAATTAATGGTATCGTCTAAACGTTTCTCAACCAAATAGACAAATTTACTTTTCAATTCTCTCGAACTTGAAAAGGTGTGCTTTTAGATTTCAATCCTAAACATCAAGTAAATTAATCTAGTTACAACATTAATCATAAGATGAGAGTTGGTAGTCTCGAATCCTCGTCGTTAATCAAGTTTCACGGTTTTAATCTCTTTACTCAAGCAAATTAAACCTAGGCATGTTCTAATGTTTGCAAGCACTAGAAAACGTTAAATAATGTATGATTAATAACGTGACAGCACATATATTGAACCCGTCGCTACCCGGAATCTATCTTGCTACGTTTGCCATGGCTCCCACAACCTTAGTTGTGAGAGTTTTAGTTAATCATGCTTGTAGAAAAATAGAAGAAAGTCATGTTCATAATAAAGAAAAGAAATCCTTACAATGTATTGAAAACAATCCTTAATAATCCAAGAACAAGAATAACAAGATCCCAAGAACGATTCAAGAACACGAATTCAAGAAGTAGAAAACGTGTTTCTTGATCTTCAAGTTGACTAAACTCTCTCCTAAAACTATTGTAAAAAGCTTTATTAATTGCATAATGAAAATAAACCTAACATAGGGTATTTATAGGAGTCTAGAAAACAAATCCCAAAATCATTCGAATTCCGCGTAGCGGACTGCCCAGGTGTGACGGCCAGGCTGACGGACCGTCACTGGCTTGACGGACCGTCGCCTGGGCCGTCACCACTAGGCAGTGGTGCTGCCTTGGTGTGACGGTCACTGTGACGGACCGTCACATGTGTGATGGGCCGTCACTCAGGCTGTCACTCTTAGGCAAAATGTCATTTTTTGCGTATTTCCTTCCGTTTCCATGTTTGTCTCCATTTCCTGAAAATACAACATAAAAACATCAAAAATGACAATGGTTGCTTGAAAACGTACGATTGTTCTTAGTTTAAAGGAGTCGAAAGTGCCGTAAAATGGCGGCACATCAGCGCTCTATTCAATAAGTCGTCACGGACTCCCACAAAAACATTCGGCTAAAATACCGCCGGATGCACATATCTCACAAAATCCATTGACTATAACACACGAAAAAACTGAAAAGTCCCTATTTCCCATTCCGGGGCACATTTGAAATCCAAAAACCGCACGTTTGCCCCTCCGAACCAACGCGCGCCATCAAATAGGACTTCACGAACGCCCACAAAAAATTTCAACCAAAATACCTTCAGAGGCATATGATGTGCCGAGATTCTACGGCACATTTGACGCCTTTAACTAAGAATACTCGCAAGTTTTCAAGCAACTTTTGTAGTTTTTGATGTTTTTATGTTGTATTTGCAGGAAATGGAGACTAGGATAAAAAGGAAGTGAAAAATACTCAAGCTAAGTAACACAGGTTAGAGATCAAAGAGAGCATGCACTGGATAGTGGCGACGGTTGGCGTGACGGCCCATCACACCCGTGACTGACCGTCAGCCAAGCGTCAAGTTAGAGCTCAAAGAGAGCATGAAATGGATAGTGGCGATGGTTGGCGTGACGGCCCATCACACCCGTGACTGAACGTCAGCCAAACGTCAAGTTAGAGCTCAAAGAGAGCATGCACTGGATAGTGGCGACGGTTTGCGTGACGGCCCATCACACCCGTGACTGCCCGTCAGCCAAGCCATCAAGTTAGAGCTAAAGGATAGCATGCACTGGATAGTGGCGACGGCTTGGAGTGATGGCCAGTTGCATGGGTGACGGTCCGTCAAGCAACCCGTCAACGCGAAGCGGGACTCCGAAAATTCTATTTTTGGACTTTATTTCCTGGACTGCTATAAATACCCAGTGTTAGGTTATTTTAATTATTGATTAACTAATATTTATTAGACGTTTTGAACGAGTTTTGGGAGGAAAAAAACACGATACAAACTCATTTTCTTCCTCTTCTTCCATTGTTCTTAGGATTTACACCATTGGTGCTGGAATTCTATGAAGTTCAAAGTAAAAGTATTAATTTTCTATTGTAAGAATTCCTTCTTCTCATATGAATACTAGTATTTCTTTACTTCTCTTTGCTAGCATGAGTGGCTAAACTCCCCATAACTAGGGTTGTGAGATCCATGGCAAGAGTCACAATGTAGATTCCGGGTAGCATTGGGTTAAATTTATATGTTGTCACGTGGTTAATCATTCGTTCTTTACATTTTCTAATGGTTGTAAACATTAGAACATACCTAGGTTTGATTTGCTTGAACAAAGAGATTAAAACTGGGAAATTTGATTAACTACGAGGATTCGAGGCTACCAACTCTCGTCTTATGATTAATGTTGTAACTAGATTAATCTACTCGATGTTTAGGATAGAAATAAGAAAGTTCACCTTTTCAAGTTCGAGAGAATTGAAAAGGAAATTCGTCTATTTAGTTGAGAAACGTGTAGATGATACCATTAATTCAATCACATCGTGATATGCATATAGAAAGAACCCGGTTAAGCTTTGAGTTGAAATTGTTACGACGCCATGGTGAACACTTCCGTAGTTCATTCTCATATTGATTAATACTCGTTGAAACTCACAATTAGTTACTTGCATTGTTCAAATATTGATCACAGAAAACCCCCCCAATTTACCAAAAACTATTGATTACTAGTCAACTAATTCACTAACGATTTAATTTGTACCTTATTCCATGTGGAATCGACCCCAACCTTTGTTGGGTTCTATATTTGACGAAAACCGCTTACGCTTCATAATTGGAGTTGTAATTTGGGCGTATCAAATTTTGGCGCCGTTGCCGGGGACTACGGTTGTTTATTAAGTCTGGTGTGTTTATTTGACTGTTAGTCATATTTCCTGATTTTACTTTTATTTGTTGTTTTTTTTTATTACAGGGTACTGAGTTGTGTATACCAAGTACCCGACGCTCGGGTGAACCAATATTACCCTACGACCCCGAGCTCGCAAGAACGCTAAGGCAAACCACGAATGTACAACAGCAGGAGGCAGCAAGGCTCGCTGCAGAACAGCAGGCTCAACAGGATCAGCATCACTTGAATGTTGAGGATATAGAGGATGATATTGCAATAGATGGAGTTGGTGCTACGGGCGCCATTGTTCTTCCTCCGCTAGCGCCCAGGGCCAAGTTCAACATTACTAGCACAATGCTCCAGCTGTTGAACTTAAAGGGATTGTTCCATGGTATGGCTGGTGATGATCCAAACCGACACCTGATGAAATTTGTGGGTATCTTCAAGTCGTTCGAATTGCCTGGAGTAAGTCAGACCGCGATCAGACTCAGGTTGTTTCCATTGTCTCTGTCTGATGAGGCAGCGTTATGGTTGACAGAGCTAACCCCCGACTCTATCACAACCTGGGGAGAGTTGAAAGGAGCTTTCCTAGAAAGGTTATTTCCTCCCTCTAGGATGATACAGTTGAGGGATGAAATTAGCAATTTCAGACAACAACCTCATGAGGCTTTACATAAGACGGGGTTGAGGTTCAAGAAGAAGCTGACACAATGCCCAAACCATCAGTTGGCCAATAATTTTTTGATGCAGACATTCTATAGGACACTGAATTCGGCTACGAAGCTGACACTGGATAATGCAGCAGGTGGAGCGTTTATGGGTCTCACCTTTATCGATGCCACAACTATTTTGGACCAGCTCACTAAAACCAACAGGGCCTGGCATACACGGGACACAGAGGTGGCTGCTAGCACTCATGTAGTCGGTATGTCAGCGGAACACCGCAGGAAAGAGGAAGAGCGGGATCAAGATATGGCCCATCTGAAAATGTAAATGGACCTACTGACAAAATATTTGCTGTCAGGAGACATGGAGAAAGTGAAAGTTGTGGGTTCCCAAGGTAGAGCAGCAGAGTTCAAGTCTGATGAGGAGGCAAACTATTTGGGGGGTTTCCAGGCCAATGGCCAGGGAAACCAAGGTCGGAACTATCAGAAGGACAACTACTATGAAAAAGCTGGCTACAGAGATCGTGATCAGGGGAACTGGATGAATAAAACTGATAGAGGTGGGTTGTACATACCACCTGATAACCGAGAAAGAACTAGCAATGAGACAGGGACGTCCAAGTTAAAGAATATGATGGTAAAGATTTTGTTGAAGGTGGAATCTACTGACTCCGGAGTCAAGGAAATGAAATCTGAATTATCATCAATGAGTCAGTTAGTGAATTCTCATTCCACCTCAATCAAGCAGCTAGAGCAAACAAATGAGTCAAGTCTCGGCGTCTCTAAATCAAAGGAAAGCTGGGACATTGCCGAGTGACACCATTCAAAACCCGAGAAATGATGAAAATTGTATGGCAATCACCACCAGAAGCGGTAAGACATTATCGGAATCACATCCGGTGATTTAGACTCAGAAAGGTAATGTTGCTGAGGAAGATGAGTTAGTAGATGCTAAATATATGGTCGATGAGGGTGTGAGAGTATCTGTTGAAAAACCCGGTGTGGTAGAAGATGCTACTCAAGTGCTCACGGATAAAAGCAAGGAAGTTGAAAAACATCCAACTAGGATGCCTCGGCCACCACCTCCTTTCCCACAACGGTTGAAGAAGAAAGTGGAAGATAGCAAGTTCCTAAATTTCATGACCATGCTCAAGCAGATATCAGTGAACATCCATCTGGTGGATGCGCTTGAACAAATGCCCGGTTATGCCAAGTTCATGAAGGACTTGATCACAAAGAAGAGGTCGGTAAGTTTTGAACCGGAAGACAACCTCCACCATTGTAGCGCCATTTCATCAAGGTCGCTAGTCCAAAAGAAAGAAGACCCGAGTGCGTTCACTATTCCTTGCACCATAGGGGAGTTTAACTTTGCAAAAGCTCTTTGTGACTTGGGGGCTAGCATAAACTTGATGTCGTTAGCCATCCACCGGCAGTTGGGCTTAGGAGCTCCCAAACAGACGACTATGAGACTGTTGATGGCTGATAGATCGATTAAATGCCCAGTGGGTATTTTGTATGATGTGCTTGTGAAGGTGGGGAAGTTCATATTTCTGGCAGACTTCGTGATTTTGGACTGCGAAGTGGACTTTGAAGTCCCTATTATTTTGGGATGACCCTTATTGGCAACCGAAAGAGTATTACTAGATATGGAGAGCAACGAGTTGACTTTCAGGTTGAACGATGAAGTAGTGAAGTTTAATGTGTGCAGGTCAATGAGGCAACCGAGGGACATGAATGTCATCTCGGTTATTGATGTTGTTGCCGAATCTGATGTGATTGTTTCTGTTGAAGAGAGACTTGTTGTAGAGACGTTAGCAGCAGTCATGATGAACTTCGATGATGATGACATCGAAGATTATGAAGAAATTATAAATGTTGTGGTTAGAATAGGGTCATATTGTTACGCCCCAAAGAAATTAGATCTCGATTTAAATAACAGACCGACACCTCCTGCAAAGCCTTCTATTGAGGAAGCGCCAGTATTAGAGTTGAAAGAGTTGCCAGGCCATCTGAAGTATGCATTTTTAGGTGACAAAGATACCTTACCTATAATCATTGCGACAGACCTTGTGCAATCTCAAGTTGAAGCTTTACTATCCACACTGAGGAGACACAAGAGAACAATCGGCTGGACCATTGCAGATATTATTGGCATCCCACCAGGTATTTGTACTCATAAGATAAAGTTAGAAGAAAATTTCACTCCCACCACCGAGCACCAGCGGAGACTGAATCTGCCAATGCAAGAGGTGGTAAAGAAAGAGATCATCAAATGGCTCGATGCTGGAGTGGTTTACCTAATTTCTGATAGCAAATGGGTAAACCCAGTGCAATGTGTTCCTAAGAAGGGAGGAATGACTGTGGTAGCAAATGAAAAAATGAGCTGATTCCATTAAGACATGTCACGGGGTGGCGAGTCTGTATGGATTACCGGAAGCTAAACTCATGGACTCTCCGTGATCATTTTCCCATGCCCTTTATGGATCAGATGCTGGATAGATTAGCTGGCATGGGTTGGTACTGCTTTTTAGATGGATATTCGGGGTACAACCAAATATCTATCGCCCCGAAAGATTAGGAGAAAACCACTTTCACCTGTCCCTATGGTACGTTTGCTTTTAGACGCATGCCCTTTGGTCTTTGCAATGCTCCTGCAACATTCCAAAGATGCATGATGTCTATCTTTTCTGATATGGTGGAGAACACATTGGAAGTCTTCATGGATGACTTTTCGGTAGTGGGTGATGCATTTGATGATTGCTTGACTAATCTGGGTCAAGCATTGCAAAGGTGTGAAGAGTCAAACCTCGTGCTGAATTGGGAGAAATGCCATTTCATGGTGAAAGAAGGCATTGTCTTAGGGCAGAAAATATCTATGAGAGGTCTAGAGGTGGATAGAGCCAAGATAGAAGTCATCGAGAAACTACCTCCACCCATTTCAGTAAAGGGTGTGAGGATCTTTCTTGGTCATACCGGTTTCTACTGAAGATTCATTATAGATTTCTCTAAGGTTGCTACCCCATTGTACAGGTTTCTTGAAAAGGAGACTAAGTTTGTATTTGATGCTGAGTGTTTGAGGGCGTTTGAGTGCCTGAAAGAAAAGTTAGTGGATGCTCCTATTATAATTGCCCCGGATTGGTCCAAACCATTCGAAGTAATGTGCGATGCGAGTGGTGTTGCACTTGGAGCTGTTCTGGGACAGAAGCGAGACAAACTTTTTCACCCCATTTATTATGCTAGTAAAGCATTGAATGGGGCGCAAAAGAACTACACAGTGACAGAACAGGAGCTGCTGGCTGTTGTATACGCTTTTGAGAAATTCAGAGCGTACTTACTTGGTACAAAAGTAGTGGTGCACACGGATCATGCAGCCTTGAGGTATTTAATGACCAAAAAGGATGAAAAACCTCGACTAATTCGATGGGTGCTATTGTTGCATGAATTTGACTTTGAAGTCAAAGATTGGAAAGGGTGTGAAAACCAGGTAGCGGATCATCTGTCCAGGCTTGAGAGGGAAGAGAACGTAGTGGATGAACCGGAGATTGATGATGCATTCCCGGATGATCAGGTGATGGCTGCGTCACTTGATATGGTGCCTTGGTACGCTGATTTCGCAAATTATGTGGTGAGTGACATGATCCCGGAAGATTTGAACTTCCACCAGAAAAAGAAATTTCTCCATGATGCAAGTAAGTTTTTCTGGGATGAGCCGTATTTATTCTGGTTGTGTGCTGACAATATAGTGAGGAGATGTGTACCGGAAGTGGAAATGACAAGCATCTTGCAAGCTTGTCATTCGTCCCCAGTTGGAGGATATCATGCGGGTAATCGAACCGCCCAAAAAATCTTACAATGTGGTTATTATTGGCCGACAATCCAGAAAGATTCATAGGAATTTGCCAAGTTATGTGATCAATGCCAACGAAGAGGAGCAATCTCTCGCCGACAAGAGTTGCCCATGTCCACTATTTTGGAGGTTGAGTTGTTCGATGTATGGGGAATAGATTTCATGGGCGCTTTTGACAGCTCTTATGGGAACCGTTACATCTTGGTAACGGTGGATTATGTTTCAAAGTGGGTAGAGGCGGTTGCTTTGGCCGATAACGAAGGGAGAAGTGTGGTGGCCTTTCTAAAAAGAAACATCTTTGCTCGGTTTGGCACCCCTCGCACAATCATAAGTGATGGAGGTTCACATTTTTGCAATAAGGTGTTCCGGGCTACTCTAGCAAAATATGGGGTAAAGCAACAAAAGGTAGCCACACCTTATCACCCCCAAACCAGTGGGAAAGTCGAAGTGTCAAAACGTGAAATTAAAGAGATATTGGCAAAGTCTGTGAATGTGAACCAGCGAGATTGGGCAAGAAAGCTGGATGACGCACTCTGGGCATACCGAACAGCGTTTAAGACGTCAATAGGTATGTCTCCTTACCAATTTGTTTTTGGTAACGCTTGTGACTTGCCCGTGGAACTTGAGCACAAAGCCCTTTGGGCGCTCAAAAAGTTAAATCTCAGTTGGAGAGAGGCATCGGAACTAAGGTTGGAACAATTGAATGAGATGGACGAGTTTCGATTGCGAGCATATGAGAGATCCGCTCTCTACAAGGAACGAATGAAGCTATACCATGATAGAAAAATTGAGAAAAGGGAGTTCAAGGTTGGGGACTTGGTATTGCTGTTCAACTCCAG
This sequence comes from Jaltomata sinuosa, assembly GCA_003996215.1. Classification (NCBI taxonomy): domain Eukaryota; kingdom Viridiplantae; phylum Streptophyta; class Magnoliopsida; order Solanales; family Solanaceae; genus Jaltomata; species Jaltomata sinuosa. Next base: position 19,327 of record QJPP01004634.1, read on the forward strand.
GTTCAAATTATTTCCCGGAAAACTCAAATCCAAATGGTCCGGACCATTCAAAGTACACCAAGTGTTTCCATCCGGTGTGGTTGAACTCGAAAATAAGGAGGGTGAGTTGTTCAAAGCCAATGGGAAGAGGGTAAAGCAATAGCTGGGCCTCCCGAAAGAGGTACATGTTCTGTCTCTGGTGTATCTTGATGAAGTCTGAGTAATCAAGACACCCGCGTCGTGCCGCGACGTTAAATCAGGCGTTGTGTGGGAGGCAACCCATGAATTGTTGTTGTATTATGATCTTAGAAAAATTTGATTTGTTAGAATTGGTTAATTTGTGCGTTGAGTGTGCAGGTACAAAAAGGTGGAAGTAACAACATTTTCTGTCTACGAGTGACGGTTCCTGTTGGTGGGTCGTCAACTGTACGATGGACCGTCACACAAACCATCACAGTTCGACAAATATTTATCCCCACTGTTTGGTGGTGACGGTAAGAGTGACAGACCATCACAGCTTTGGTGGACCGTCATTCCAAGCCATAACCAAGGCACTCACAAGATCTCACTGTTTATGTAAGACGCACCAAGTGACGGACCGCCAGGTTGTTGATGGACCGTCACTTCGGCCACCACATCAGGTAAGTTTTAAATTTTTTGGTGCCCCGACCCAAAACCAACCCGACCCACCTGAATATATTGAAATCATCTTCATCATCTTCCCACTCATATTCTACTCTCAAGCTCCAACCCTCCATTAAAACAAAAATCCTCTCTTCCCCAAGTAAATCCCACATCCCCATCGTCTTTCACCATTCGTCCAAAATGCAAGAACCAACAATTCCCCGTCAAAGAATAGGGTTGTCCATCGGTTCTTGTAAATCTTAAAGGAATAGAAGTTTTCTTCTCACTAACAAAATCAAGGTATGATTCTAAACTCTTCCTTGTTGGGATTATTTGACTAGCATTATGAAGAAATACCGGAGGAAATTGTTGGGTTTGTATATGTGTGAAATAATGATAATGTAAATGTTGTTGGGTATGAATGGTGTTGTTGTTTGAAATTGTAAAACTAGACATGGGTGAAGTCTTGAGTAACCCATGAGATTAAATACATGATGGGTGGTGACTTTGTGAAACCAAATCCCACAAAGAATGGGAAAACCCCAAATAAAGCACAAGGTGTTCGAGGAAATGCCTCAAAGAAAGTAAAACACGCTGTCTCAACCTGACGATTGGCATGACGGCCCGTAACACCCGTGACTGCCCGTCATCCAAATCGTCAACAATAAATAGTTCACTGTCTTAAAGTGACGGCCGGTGTGATGGTCCGTCACCCATGTGACAGACCGTCACCCGAACCGTCACTCCGAGACAGTGGCGATAGTTGAATGTTTTCCTGTTCTCATGTGTTTGAACTTGTTCACGTGCAGGTACATGGCCCCCAAACAACAACCACCTCGCGGTCAAGCACAAAAGAGGAAAGAAAGAACCGCTACCACTCGGACCCTAATAGATGAATCGAGTAGCGAAGAAGAAGTTGTTGAAGCCCCGACTTACCAGACTAGGATATCCAAACAAAGAAACACCCAAGTCTCTCAGTCTGAAGAGGAGAGTGGGTCATCTAGCAGTAGGTAGGGGAGTGATAGTGGATCTGAAGAAAGTGGTAGCTCCAGCCCCAGTCCGGAGGATATAAGTGGTACTGAAACCACAAAAAATGCAGGGAAGGCACCAATGGATAGAGAATCAATCCGGTGGGAATTTGAGGGTTCTCGAAAGCACTATCTTGACGGTCTTACCAAAACAATATCGAGGAGCCACAAAAGGCCGATAGCTGAAGAAGTGCAAATTATTACCACGGATCTACCAGAATACCCAGTTCTTCAGGCACAGTTTCAGAGGTATCAGCTTGAGTGGATGAGCACACCTCCGGGATTCTATTATCCAGAACTGGTCCGGGAATTCTATGCCAATTATTTGGCACTGTTGGAGAGCAAATGTGAGAAAGGAAAAGGGGTTAAATCAGCACCAAGGCAGGACCGGGTTCCGGTTCGGGGTAAACAAGTAGACATCTCCCGAGAGACGATTAACAGAGTCCTCTTCGGTCCTTAATACATTCCTCCACCTGATATGCCAGAGTTTCATGACAAAATTGCCAACATATACTCGCAGAGACCATGGTTAGCATGGAAATTGATTGATGGCTCACCATCTTGGCTAACTCAGAGGGGACGGATATCGAAGCAATCACTAAGCTTCGTTGCAAAGTTTTGGTGGGCTGTTGTGCGGTACAGGCTATTTCAAACAGGTGGAGACGCTAATTTGGATGAGGGAAGAGCCATACTTGTAGCAAGTTTGATAGCCAGGTACGTCATCAACTTCGGAATGATAATTGCAAACGAGATGCGGACCAAGGTCATAAAAACTACTTCTTATTTGTCGTTCCCGTGTCTGGTTACTAAGTTATGCAGGCGTGCAGAGGTGCCGATATTGGACGGTATTGATGAGCAAGTGACAGCGTCATCCACGCAAAATATTGACAAATCAAAGGATGACACTAAGTTTGACATGAGGATTCATAATCCTCAGATCTTCGAGGAACCAACCACAACCACCTCCGAGGCAACCGACACTCCATCAGGCACAGAGATGCCACTTGCGGTGTTTGATTCGAAGACTTTACAATCAATGAGAGCTACTGCCAAAAGCTCTTGCACTGCAGCAAGGCCTCCTCTACCACCGGAATATCAAATGAATCCCCTAAATTTTGCTAAAATAGTGCAGAAGCAGAAACAGATGGATAAACAAATTACCGCTTGGACGGACTTGTTCAAACCCACCATTGATGAAGTAATACGGAAGGCTCTGAAGCCATTTGAGGGGCTGCGTGCAATGTTCGATGCGATGGAAACCCGGATGGAGGCAAGGCTAAACGAAATGAGCATCCCAGACCTGGCAAGATTTGATGTGAAACTGAAGAAGGTAAAAAATGATATCACCGTCCTCAAGCAAGAAAAAGCGCTTTATGATGAGACTGCGAATTTCGTGGACTTGGACGAAGAAACCACGATAGTGGATTTGATGGGTCGGCCACTGAAAATTAATGAACCCCAAGCAGGTGAAAGTGGGATAAAGAAGTCAAAGAAGAGAAAGCACAAAAAGATGTCAGCTGAGGAGGACGAGTTAGAGGTTGCGAAGCAGCGGTCGGTAGTAGATGAGTAGCTGCGATAGGAAAGAGTGAATGCCTAAGAAGGTGGGGCATCATCCATTACAGTACCAGAGTCTGGAGAGACTCCAGATGTTGATGAGCTGCATACGGAAACCTAGGTTTCCCAGGTACCCCTATGCCTTTGTTCTGAATATCTGTTTCCTTGAGCATTGAGGACAATGCTAAATTCTTTTGTTAGGGGTAGGGGTGTTACCACCGGAGGTTTTTGTTGCCGTGTTTCTTTTCCTTCGGTGTGCTATCTAGTATAACCGGCATGTTTAGGTTGTCATTTAAATTTTGGTTGTGTTGTGATGTCTATAGCAAGCATGGCTTTTTGAAAGTTGAACTAAAAGGAGCCCCCTCTGAAAAAGTTGATTCTGTACTTATGTTTGAAACGATTGACTGTTCTGGATCCTTGAATGTCATTGTGTGGTTGTGATTGTAATAATTATGCTTAAGCCGAGCTGATGTTTTGATAGTTGGTAGTGGTATGGTTTCTTGGTGCCAAGTGTGTGTGAGCTTATTGTTATAAACTCTTACTCTGTGCATGCATCTAGAACTTGCTCGGTCTATTTTGTTAAGCTTGAAGTTGGTTGCTTAGGAAAGGATCACAGGCCCTTTTTGTGTGCAGTCCACTTAGCCTATAAGACCGTCCAAATGCAAATAATCCCTTTGATCCCTGTTTGAGCCATAATTGACCCTATTCTTTCAATAACCTTTCACCGTTTCTTTTTAACTTTGAATCCCTATTTTGGCCCTGGTCCTTCCTTGGACATCGTGCACCTCAACTCAAGCAATCAGCCTAAGTTGAGGGTGGCTACTATAGAGGTAAATCATAAGAAAAATAGGACGGATAAGATTGGTTGCAGATAGAATGAAAATTTTGAGTGTGTGCCTAAGAAAAGAAAGAAAAAGAAACGAGAAAAAAAAAAGGAATTGTCAAAAGAAAGAGGCCGCACCTGTAGCTAGAAAGAAGGGAATAAAAAGGTGAATAAGGATGGACGAAGTAAAGTTAAGTGGAAATAGTAGGTCGGTGATTCCAAGGAGGGTTTAGTCACTATTCCGTAAATGTATCCTACCTGCACCCGAAGCCTCATTACAAGCCAAAACAAGTCCTGTAGTGATCCTGAGCGACTTTCTGAAAAACTAAAATAGAATAGCAAGTGCAAGCTTATGGCATCGCATGTGCATTGTTTGAAATCGTTTGTGAGTGTGAGCGCCTTACCTAATCCCAAATCTTGTGTGTGGGACTTCTTTGTAGTGAGGGCACCGAGATTTCTGTATCATCTATTGACTGTTGGGATAGCTGTTGTGTGTGTATGTAGAATATTCTATCATATCGGAATGACATGTGTGGATCCTTGCAAGTTAGCGTTTCATACATTTGTGTACTACCGGGGGGGCTTGATTTAAATTTAATAGACTGTTGAGTGGCCCTGATTTGCTAAAGATATGTGTTTGTATTCTTAGATGAGTCGTCATTTTGTTTTTGTTGTCATGTTGCTTTAGGACAGGCGAACGTTTTAAGTTGAAGGTGTTGATGTGCCGGGATTCTACGGCACATTTGAGGCCTTTAACTAAGAATATTCACAAGTTTTCAAGCAACTTTTGTGGTTTTTGATGTTTTTATGTTGTATTTGCAGGAAATGGAGACAAGGATAAAAAGGAAGTGAAAAATACTCAAGCTAAGTAACACGGGTTAGAGCTCAAAGAGAGCATGCACTGGATAGTGGCGACGGTTGGCGTGACGGCCCGTCACACCCGTGACTGACCGTCAGCCAAGCGTCAAGTTAGAGCTCAAAGAGAGCATGCACTGGATAGTGGCGACGGTTGGCATGACGGCCCGTCACACCCATGACTGACCGTCAGCCAAGCGTCAAGTTAGAGCTCAAAGAGAGCATGCACTGGATAGTGGCGACGGTTGGCGTGATGGCCCGTCACACCCGTGACTACCCGTCAGCCAAGCCATCAAGTTAGAGATAAAGGATAGCATGCACTGGATAGTGGCGACGGCTTGGAGTGACGGCCAGTCGCATGGGTGACAGTCCGTCAAGCGACCCGTCAACGCGAAGCGGGACTCCAAAAATTCTATTTTTGGACTTTATTTCCTGGACTGCTATAAATACCCAGTGTTAGGGTTATTTAAATTATTGATTAACTAATATTTATTAGACGTTTTAAACAAGTTTTGGGAGGAAACAAACACAATACAAACTCATTTTCTTCCTCTTCTTCCATTGTTCTTAGGATTTTCACCATTGGTGCTGGGATTCTACGAAGTTCAAAGTAAAAGTATTAATTTTCTATTGTAAGAATTCCTTCTTCTCATATGAATACTAGTATTTCTTTACTTCACTTTGCTATCATGAGTGGCTAAACTCCCCACAACTAGGGTTGTGGGATCCATGGAAAGAGTCACAATGTAGATTCCGGGTAGCGTTGGGTTAAATTTATATGTTGTCACGTGGTTAATCATTCGTTCTTTACGTAATCTAATGGTTGCAAACATTAGAACATACCTAGGTTTGATTTTCTTGAACAAAGAGATTAAAACTGGGAAATTTGATTAACTACGAGGATTCGAGACTACCAACTCTGGTCTTATGATTAATGATGTAACTAGATTAATCTACTCGATGTTTAGGATTGAAATAAGAAAGTTCACCTTTTCAAGTTCGAGAGAATTGAAAAGGAAATTTGTCTATTTGGTTGAGAAACGTGTAGATGATACCATTAATTCAATCACATCGTGATATGCATATAGAAAAAACCCGGTTAAGCTTTGAGTCAAAATTGTTACGACGCCATGGTGAACACTTCCCTAGTTCATTCTCATATTGATTAATACTCGTTGAAACTCGCAATTAGTTACATGCATTGTTCAAATATTGATCACAGAACCCCCCCCCCCCCAATTTACCGGAAACTATTGATTACTAGTCAACTAATTCACTAACGATTTAATTTGCACCTTATTCCCTGTGGGATCGACCCCAACCTTTGTTGGGTTCTATATTTGACAACGACCGCTTACGCTTCGTAATTGGAGTTGTAATTTGGGTGTATCAGCATATATCACACAAAATCCATGGACTATAACACACGAAAAAATTGAGAAATCCCTATTTTCCGTTCTGGGCCACATTTCAAATCCAAAAAGCCCACGTTTGCCTCTCCGAACCAAACCTCGCCATTAAATAGGACGTCACGGACGCCCACAAAACATTTTGGCCAAAATACCGCCAGAGGCACATATCACACAAAATCCATGAACTATATAACACACGAAAAAATCTAAAAATCCCTATTTCCTGTTCCGGGCCACATTTGAAATCCAAAAAGCCCACTTTTGCCACTCTGAAAAAACGCGAGCCATTAAATAGGTCGTCTCGGATGCCCACGAAAAATTTCGGCCAAAATATCGCTGGACGCACATATCACACAAAATCCATTGACTATAACACACGAAAAAACCGAAAAATCCCGATTTCCCATTCTGGTCCACGTTTGAAATCCAAAAATCCCACGTTTACTCCTCCGAACCAACGCGCACCATCAAATAGGTCATCACGGACGCCCACGAAAATTTTTGGCCAAAATACTACCAGAGGCACATATCATACAAAATCCATAGACTATAATACACGAAAAAACTCAGAAATCTGTATTTCCCGTTCTGGGACATGTTCGAAATCCAAAAAGCCCACGTTTGCCCCTCCGAAACCAATGCGCGCCATTAAATAGGACGTCACGGATGTCCACGAAAATTTTTGGCCAAAATACCTCCAGAGGCACATATCACACAAAATTCATGGACTATTACACACGAAAATATTGAGCAATCCCTATTTCCCATTCTAGGCCACGTTTGAAATCCAAAAATCCCACGTTTTCCCCTCTGAACCAATGCGCTCCATTAAATAGGTCATCACGGACACCCACAAAAAAAATTGGCCAAAATACCGCCGGACGCACATATCACATAAAATTCATTGACTATATATAACACACGAAAAAACCAAAAAATCTCTAATTCCCATTCTGGGCCACGTTTGAAATCCAAAAAGCCCACGTTTTCCTCTCCAAATCAACGCACGCCATTAAATAGGTTGTCACGGACGCCCATGGAAAACTTCGGCCAAAATACCGCCAGAGGCACATATCACACAAAATCCATGGACTATAACACACGAAAAAACCGAGAAATCCTTATTTCCCGTTTCGGACCACGTTTGAAATCTTAAAAGCCCACGTTTTCCTCTCCGAACCAACGCGCACCATTAAATAGGTCGTCGTGGACGCCCACAAAAAATTTCAGCCAAAATACCGCTGGACGCACATATCACACAAAATCCATTGACTATAACACACGAAAAAACTGAAAAATCCCTATTTCCCATTCTGGGCCACGTTTGAAATCCAAAAAGCCCATGTTTGCCCCTCTGAACCAACGCGCACCATCAAATAGGTCGTCACAGACGGCCACAAAAAATTTCGGCCAAAATACCGTCGGACGCACATATCACACAAAACCAATGGACAATAACACACGAAAAAAACAAAATATCCCTATTTCCCATTTTGGACCAAGTTTGAAATCCTGAAATCCCACGTTTGCCCCTCCAAACTAACGCGCGCCATTAAATAGGTCGTAACGGAAGCCCACAAAAACTTTCAGCCAAAATACCGCCGGACGCACATATCACACAAAATTCATGGACTATATAACACACGAAAAAACCAAAAAATTCCTATTTCCCATTCTCGGCCACATTTGAAATCCAAAAAGCCCTCGTTTGCCCCTCCGAACCAACGCGCGCCATTAAATAGGTCATCACGGACGCCCACAAAAAATTTGGCCAAAACACCGCTTGACGCACATATCAAACAAAATCCATTGACTATATAACACACGAAAAAAACAAAAAATCTCTATTTCCCGTTCTGGGTCACGTTTGATATCCAAAATGCCCACGTTTTCCCCTCCAAACAAAAGCGCGCCATTAAATAGGTCGTCACAGACGCCCACAAAAGTTTTCAGCCAAAATACCGTCGGACACACATATCACACAAAATCTATTGACTATATATAACACACGAGAAAACTGAAAAACCCCTATTTCCCATTCTGGGCCACATTTTAAATCCAAAAAGCCCCTGTTTTACTCTCCGAACTAATGCGCGCCATTAAATAGGTAGTCACGGACGCCCACAAAATCTTTTGGCCAAAATACCGCCGGACGCACATATCACACAAAATCCATGGACTATAACACATGAAAAAACCAAAAAATCCCTATTTCCCTTTTCGGGCCACGTTTGAAATCCAAAAAGCCCACGTTTGCCCCTCCAAACCAACGCGCGCCATTAAATAGGTCGTCACGGACGCCCACAAAAAATTTTGGCCAAAATACCGCCGGTCGCACATATCACATAAAATTCATTGACTATAACACACGAAAAAACAAAAAAATCCCTATTTCCCGTTACGGGCCACGTTAGAAATCCAAAAAGCCCACGTTTGCCCGTCCAAACAAACGCGTGCCATTAAATAGGTCGTCATGGATGCCCACGAAAAATTTTGGCCAAAATACCGCCGGACGCACATATCACACAAAATCCATTGACTATAACACACGAAAAAACCGAAAAATCCTGATTTCCCATTCTGGTCCACGTTTGAAATCCAAAAATCCCACGTTTACCCCTCCGAACCAACGCGCACCATCAAATAGGTCATCACGGACGCCCACGAAAATTTTTGGCCAAAATACTACCAGAGGCACATATCATACAAAATCCATAGACTATAATACACGAAAAAACTGAGAAATCTGTATTTCCCGTTCCGGGACATGTTCGAAATCCAAAAAGCCCACGTTTGCCCCTCCGAAACCAATGCGCGCCATTAAATAGGACGTCACGGACGTCCAGGAAAATTTTTGGCCAAAATACCTCCAGAGGCACATATCACACAAAATTCATGGACTATTACACACGAAAATATTGAGCAATCCCTATTTCCCATTCTAGGCCACGTTTGAAATCCAAAAATCCCACGTTTTCCCCTCTGAACCAATGCGCTCCATTAAATAGGTCATCACGGACACCCACAAAAAAAATTGGCCAAAATACCGCCGGACGCACATATCACATAAAATTCATTGACTATATATAACACACGAAAAAACCAAAAAATCTCTAATTCCCATTCTGGGCCACGTTTGAAATCCAAAAAGCCCACGTTTTCCTCTCCAAATCAACGCACGCCATTAAATAGGTTGTCACGGACGCCCATGGAAAACTTCGGCCAAAATACCGCCAGAGGCACATATCACACAAAATCCATGGACTATAACACACGAAAAAACCGAGAAATCCTTATTTCCCGTTTCGGACCACGTTTGAAATCTTAAAAGCCCACGTTTTCCTCTCCGAACCAACGCGCACCATTAAATAGGTCGTCGTGGACGCCCACAAAAAATTTCAGCCAAAATACCGCTGGACGCACATATCACACAAAATCCATTGACTATAACACACGAAAAAACTGAAAAATCCCTATTTCCCATTCTGGGCCACGTTTGAAATCCAAAAAGCCCATGTTTGCCCCTCTGAACCAACGCGCACCATCAAATAGGTCGTCACAGACGGCCACAAAAAATTTCGGCCAAAATACCGTCGGACGCACATATCACACAAAACCAATGGACAATAACACACGAAAAAAACAAAATATCCCTATTTCCCATTTTGGACCAAGTTTGAAATCCTGAAATCCCACGTTTGCCCCTCCAAACTAACGCGCGCCATTAAATAGGTCGTAACGGAAGCCCACAAAAACTTTCAGCCAAAATACCGCCGGACGCACATATCACACAAAATTCATGGACTATATAACACACGAAAAAACCAAAAAATTCCTATTTCCCATTCTCGGCCACATTTGAAATCCAAAAAGCCCTCGTTTGCCCCTCCGAACCAACGCGCGCCATTAAATAGGTCATCACGGACGCCCACAAAAAATTTGGCCAAAACACCGCTTGACGCACATATCAAACAAAATCCATGGACTATATAACACACGAAAAAACCAAAAAATCTCTATTTCCCGTTCTGGGTCACGTTTGATATCCAAAATGCCCACGTTTTCCCCTCCAAACAAAAGCGCGCCATTAAATAGGTCGTCACAGACGCCCACAAAAGTTTTCAGCCAAAATACCGTCGGACACACATATCACACAAAATCTATTGACTATATATAACACACGAAAAAACTGAAAAACCCCTATTTCCCATTCTGGGCCACATTTTAAATCCAAAAAGCCCCTGTTTTACTCTCCGAACTAATGCGCGCCATTAAATAGGTAGTCACGGACGCCCACAAAATCTTTTGGCCAAAATACCGCCGGACGCACATATCACACAAAATCCATGGACTATAACACATGAAAAAACCAAAAAATCCCTATTTCCCTTTTCGGGCCACGTTTGAAATCCAAAAAGCCCACGTTTGCCCCTCCAAACCAACGCGCGCCATTAAATAGGTCGTCACGGACGCCCACAAAAAATTTTGGCCAAAATACCGCCGGTCGCACATATCACATAAAATTCATTGACTATAACACACGAAAAAACAAAAAAATCCCTATTTCCCGTTACGGGCCACGTTAGAAATCTAAAAAGCCCACGTTTGCCCGTCCAAACAAACGCGTGCCATTAAATAGGTCGTCATGGATGCCCACGAAAAATTTTGGCCAAAATACCGCCGGACGCACATATCACACAAAATCCATGGACTATAGCACACGAAAAAATCGAAAAATCTCTATTTCCTATTCGGAGCCACGTTTGAAATCCAAAAAGCCCACATTTTCCCCTCCGAACCAACGCTCGCCATTAAATAGGTCATCACGGACTCCCACGAGAAATTTTGACCAAAATACTGCTGGACGCACATATCACTCAAAATCCATGGACTATAACACACGAAAAAATAGAAAAATCCCTATTTCACGTTACGGGCCACGTTTGAAATCCAAAAAGCCCACGTTTGCCCCTCCAAACCAAGGCGCGCCATTAAATAGGTCTTCACGGATGAAAACGAAAAATTTTGGCCAAAATACCGCCGGACGAACATATCACACAAAATCCATGGACTATAACACACGAAAAAACCAAAAAATCCCTATTTCCCGTTCCAGGCCACGTTTGACATCCAAAAAGCCCACGTTTGCCCCTCCAAACCAACGCTTGCCATTAAATAGATCGTCACGGACGCCCACAAAAATTGTTGGCCAAAATACCGCCGGACGCACATACCACTCAAAATCCATGGACTATAACACATGAAAAAACTGAAAAATCCCGATTTCCCGTTACGGGCGACGTTTGAAATCCAAAAAGCCCACGTTTGCCCCTCCAAACCAACGCGCGCCATTAAATAGGTCGTCACGGACGCCCACGAAAAATTTCATCCAAAATACCGCCGGACGCAAATATCACACAAAATCAATGGACTATAACACACAAAAAAACTGAAAAATCCCTATTTCCCGTTCCAGGCCACATTTGAAATCCAAAAAGCCCACTTTTGCCCCTCCAAACCAACGCTCGACATTAAATCGGTCGTCACGGATGCCCATGAAAAATTTCGGCCAAAATACCGCCGGACGCACATATTACTCAAAATCCATTGATTATAACACACGAAAAAACCGAAAAATCCCTATTTCCCATTACGGGCCACGTTTGAAATCCAAAAAGCCCACGTTTGCCCCTCCAAACCAACGCACGCCATTAAATAGGTCATCACAAACGCCCACGAAAAATTTTGGCCAAAATACCGCTAGACGCACATATCACACAAAATCCATGGATTATAACAAACGAAAAACCGAAACTATTTCCAGTTCCAGGCCATGTTTGAAATCCAAAAAGCCCACGTTTGCCCCTCCAAACCAACACTCGACATTAAATAGGTCGTCACGGACGCCCATTAAAAATTTCAGCCAAAATACCGCCGGACGCATATATTACTCAAAATCCATGGATTATAACACACGAAAAAACCGAAAAATCCCTATTTCCCATTACAGGCCACATTTGAAATCCAAAAAGCCCACGTTTGCCCCTCCAAACCAACACACGCCATTAAATAGGTCGTCACGAATGCCCACGAAAAATTTTGGCCAAAATACCGCTAGACGCACATATCACACAAAATCCATGGATTATAACAAACAAAAAACCGAAACTATTTCCAGTTCCAGGCCATGTTTGAAATCCAAAAAGCCCACGGTTTCCACTTCAAACCAACGCGCGCCATTAAATAGGTCGTCACGGACGCCCACGAAAATTTTTAGCCAAAATACTGTCGGACGCACATATCACTCAAAATCCATGGACTATAACACCCGAAAAAACCGAAAAATCCCTATTTCCCATTACGGGCCACGTTTGAAATCCAAAAAACCCACGTTTGCCTGTCCAAACCAACGCACGCCATTAAATAGGTCGTCACGAACGCCCACAAAAAATTTCGGCCAAAATACCGCCTGACGCACATATCACACAAAATCCATGGACTATAACACACGAAAAAATCGAAACTATTTCCCGTTCCGGGCCATGTTTGAAATCCAAAATGCCCACATTTTGTAATGACCCTTCCGGTTATTTCCACGTATACGTTTTCCTTGAACCGTTAGAGCTTGTTGTAGCGGACCCAAGTCATTTAAGGCTTGTCGGGACCGGTATTTTGGTGCCGGGTCCATTTGTTTGGCCGCATGATAAGTTTTGAAGCCAAGCAAGTCGGCAAAAGTAATCGTAAGATCTTTAACAAATTTCCTGAACTTTGGGTAAAATGTCTCTGGGATTTTCTCTCAATATATAAAGAGTTAGAAGTCCCCCAAAATAACAATCGAAGGTCTACGAGTCTAGTTTCCAACGCACAAAACCTCACGTCCAACTGATGTCAGAGTAAAAAGTTATGACTATTTTACCGCGGACTGTCTGGCAGAAAACGGGTTACGTACCGGGTCGCGAACCGGGTCGGGTTAAACTCGATTTAAGCCTCAACTTCACGTTTTAAAATGCCATTTCAGTTCCGAAACAGTGATAAAACATAAGGGAGGATCCCGAGAGAATTCTTGAGTATCAAAATCGTGCGTTGGTGAATTACGAGCCTAGGCTTAAGAATTTTATTAGCATCGCGCGTGTATTTGAAAATATTTTTATTTAAAAGTTGAATTTGGTAAAAATTATATTATTATTGCCTTTTCAAAATATTTTAAAGGTTTATGAAGAATATTTTGTTACGTTATAATTGTATATGTATTTATTTTATAAGGTTCTTATACATTGTAATATTTAACGGAGATAGTAAATTTAGTTATGTTAAAAGTTATTATTATAATATAGTAGGTTTTATTCGAAATAATTTTCTATGAATTCTGGTATATTTTAAAAGTTATATTTATTATACCATGAATTTATGCAATACCCGAATATATAAATAACGGGATAAGAATTTCTTTTTGTCCTTTGTAATTGCCACCTCCACTCCACGTGTAGGTGGAGGGAGTGGCCAGCAAATGTTAGCTAAAGGTGGCAGCATGTTGAGATTACATTGAAATGGTTGTTGCCTAACCTATATTTGCTTTACATTATGTAATTAAGGATTGAACATGAGCACTGGGGGCATTTGCATACTACTGTGCACGTTAATTCTACATAAGCTAAGGGAGATTTCTGAGGGAATATTATATTGACGCAATATTCGGTCATCGAAAGAAAATCAATTATCTACGTCAAGTTATTCCATCCCAAATCCGATTCTGATTTAGTTCTGGATTTTCTTGGAGTGGTTCGAGCTTGGACATCGTTATTCTAGCAGCTTGTCATCGGACCACAGGTAGGTTACGGTTTATTTTCCCTAGACTGCGCATATATAGAATAAAATTATATTAATGGCATCCTTGGGTTGGTTTACTAGGTTGGTACCACAGACCTCGACCACTTTATTCATGTCCGCCTACTTTTGTTTCTCCGTTGCTTGTAGTGTTTGCCGATATATTTTATTTACCCTTGCGGTCCTGTGAGGCCTTGTTGACTCTGGAACATAGAAGGTGGGATTTTGGGAATGTCTGCGAGTCCCGGGCATAGAAATATCCTTCTAGGCTGGTTATGTTTGCTGAGTAGTTGTGGCCTGTGCAGGGTCGATCGGTTGATTGTGAGCTGCTGGGCAGCTATTGTGTGTGATCATACCATTTCCATGCATATAAAGAGGTTTTATCCGTGTTTTACTATGGTTTTGGCTTCGGGCCTACTGGCACTATTTTCTAACCCTTGCATGGCCCGGGGGGCCCGCTTTTGATGGAAATAATTTGGAAATGGTTTGATTTAACTTGTGAATATTTTTGGGCAAGAAAGTAAAATTATGTTTAAAATCATCAGTTTTACGATTATCGCTAGACTCGGCAGGGCCGGGGTGCTAGTTGAGTTTTCTTGTTACTTGAGATGATTTTTAGCCTCGGTCGAACCGAGCACCTGAGATGACTTTTTACTGTTTAGACCCGGTTATTCACGGGCACCCTTGGAGGGGTTTTTGAGACATTTTCCTACTACTTTAGTCCTGGACAGGGTCTGGGCATTGCATATTCGAGACTGGGTCTCTATCCTGATACCGAACTTGCTTCCGGATGACATGTTCTGATACTGAGTTTTAGTATGGGGTCTGGGAACTCCATGGACCTTGCCATCCGGGCTAGGGGCTATGGGCTGCGTATGCCGGAGAAGGGGTATACGGTGGAGTAGAGGTATACGGGCAGTGTCCTTCCATGGAACCTACCTGCTGGGCTAGATCGGCGCTGGAGGAGGTACATACAGAGATACCATTTCACTTGAGATCTTCATGCATCATATCATTCATTGTTTGAGGCTCCACCCTTGTTTGTTGTTTGCTGATTGTACGCTCCGGTAGTATGGGATGCCGGAGGGTTTGTTTTCACTTGTTTGTGTTCCTCGGTTGTATGGGCGGCCGGGGGACTGTAGGTAGACTTTTGCTATTTACTTACAGAATTGTTCTCCATTATGGATAAGTATGAGGTTGGTTACTGCTAGACTGTTAGTTTCTGGATTTGAGATTGATATGATTAGTTGGGTTTGATTCATGACTCTGAGCATGCCTATTATTACTCTTTCTCTCATCTTCTTACACTTGAGGTTACCGGTATACCGTTAATTTCATAAACTTATTTTGTATACACTGTCGTTGTGAGGACCCCAGGTGCGTTGTTTCTTACTTTCACCTGTGCCTATGGTGTGTATATTCTGCTTACTAGCCTCACATGTGGTTCTGTTGATTTCCCTCTGGGCTAGTTCCTGTGTACCTTTCGTTGATTTCTGTGACTGCTTGCTTCTATTCTGTCTGTTACTACACTTTTATCTTATATGTGCCCAGTCGGCCTATGATACCTACTGGGTACCTTATGCTTCGCATTTGGTGCTCACCCCTACCCCCTGCATCTTTGGGTGCAGATCCTAGCATGGGCCATCGCCGTTAGATCGCTGTGATTCGTGCTTGGAGATCTGTTGGGGACTACTTCAGACTAAGGGTGAGCTCTTGGCGATCGGAGCTTAGCTTTAGTTTATCTTTTGCTTCATGTACTCTATTACCATTCAGAGACATCTGTATATATAGTGTTGGTTTATTTGCACTCCATGTATGTAGTTTGGCTCTGTACTATGATACCAGGTCTTGGGGTTTAGTTTAGTTTCCGTATATGTATATATTTATATTCCTTTTATTTTTTCTCTTCGTCTTGTTCCCTTATTTGTTAGATAGTAGCCCATTGCTAATTGTTCTGGGCTACGGGGATTGGTTCACCTACCGGGGGTTGTAGGTGCCATCATGACCAATAAATTAGGTCGTGACAACTTGGTATCAGAGCTTTAGGTTCACCGGTGTCATCGGTATAGGAGCCAATGTCTAGTAGAGTCCTGCGGATCGGGGCGGAGACGTTTGTACTCAATCTTTGGGAGGCTACAGTGGCATTTTAGGAAACTTGACTCTTTCATTGCTTCTGTATCGTGCGTAGAACCCTTGAAGTTTCTGGAAATCTCATTTGTTCTACTTCATTCTTCCGCAGATGGTTCATACGAGATCATCGACATCACGTGGGGATGAGCCTCCCATTCCAGCATCAGCTCCAGCGCCAGCTCCAGCGCCAGCTCCAGCGCCAGTTCCAGCACCAGCTCCAGCGCCAGCTCCAGCGCCAGCTCCAGCGCTAGCTCCAGCGTCAGCTCCAGCGCCAGCTCCATCACCAACTCCAGTGCCCACTTCTGTGCCAGCTCCAGCCGCAGCTCAGTCTCCAGATATTCGGGGATTACTATTACAGCTTTTGGGTGTCATTGGAGAGCGGCCTTCTGAGGTAGCGCAGACATTCGCTCAGGGGGAAGCCCTGGGTGCACAGAGCTCAGGAGCGCTGCCTGCAACTATGGCTCCCCATGCGGAGGTCATTCCGGTTCCATCTGTTGCACAGCCTCTTGCTCCTCGCCCAGTTATGACAGAGTCAGAGCAGAAGGCGTTGGGTAGGTTTTTGAGGTTAGCACCTCCGAGGTTTGCGGGTACTTCTGGACAGGATCCACATGACTTTATTATTACCTGTGAGGAGATGTTGCATCATTTGGGTTTGTTAGAGACTCACGGGGTTGGTTATACTACCTATCAGTTGGAGGGCCCAGCAAAGTTATGGTGGAGGGCCCAGGTTGTTTGTAGATCACCGTTGTCACCTCCTTTGACCTGGTCTGAGTTTTATGAGGCCTTTATGGCCAAGTTCCTACCCCAGAGTGATCGGGAGCGTCGTAGGGAGCAGTTTACTCACCTTGTACAGGGGTCTATGACTATCTCGGAGTATGAGACCCGTTTTCATCAGCTAGCACCGTTCGGAGCTATGATCATTCCTACCGAGGCAGATAGGATTCGCAGATTTGTATGGGGTTTGAGGCCAGAGATCAGGCAGCCAGCTAAGATATTGGTTGCCAGTGGTCGGTCATTTCAGGCTATCGTAGACTATGCCCGCACTGTGGAGGACTTACAGCGACATGATCAGGGGTCCAGAGATAAGAGGCCTCGACATCAGGGTGTCTATAGTGGTTCCAGATATGGTGGTAGAGGTCCTGGTCAGTGGAGCCGGAGTTATCAGCCACAGCAGTACCAGGGTCAGTCCAGCCGACCGGTCCAGGCTTCCCTTCAGATTTTCGGTAGTACCCAGTTCGAGCAGGGTCAGGGCAGCCGTCAGGGCTATGGCGGCCAATCTTCGAGGGGTACAGTTTCTGGGGCATCAGGCCTTGGTGGTTATGCGGGATCTGCTGGTTCATCTCGACCGAGTAGGCTGCCAGGGGCTTGTTTTACTTGTGGTGTGATCAGTCATTTTTCTAGAGATTGCCCTCAGCAGGGTACAGTTCAGTTGGTCGAGCCTTTACGAGTAGTTCATCCCCCAGCTAGAGGGGGTGGTCGTCAAAGTAGAGGTGGTGCTCCATGCGGCAGAGCAGGTGGTAGGGATGGCGGTCAGGCAGGTGGAGGTCGTCGTCAGTTTTACGCGGTCCCTAGGAGACCAGAGGCAGAGGCCTCAGATGCTGTGATTACAGGTATGATTTCTGTGTGCCATCAGTCATCTATGGCCTTATTTGATCCTGGATCCACTTGTTCATATGTATCTGCCTACTTTGTGCCTTGTTTGCGGTTGGCTAGTGAGCCATTATCTGTTCCTGTTTCTGTTTCGACCCCAATAGGAGATTCTTTAGTAGTGGATCGGATTGTGAGATCCTGTATGTTATCTATTGGTGATTCAGAGACTTGGGGTGACTTTGATGATTCTTGATATGCTAGATTTTAATGTGATACTGGGCATGGACTGGTTATCCCCTCACCGTGTGGTTTTGGATTGTTATGCCAAGACCATTACCATAGCTGTGCCCGGTGTATCCCCGGTTGTGTGGCAGGGTTCTGTTAGCCATGCACCATCTGGGATCATCTCTTGTCTTCGAGCTAGGAAGTTGATTTCCCGTGGGTGTTTAACTTATCTAGCATATGTCTGAGATGTTAGTGCTGACCCTACTTCTCCTGAGTCTGTTCCTGTGGTAAGATACTTCCTCGATGTGTTTCCTACCGACCTGCCAGGCCTTCCACCTGAGAGAGATATTGATTTCGCTATTGAGCTAGAGCCGGGCACTAGGCCATTTCTATTTCTCCTTACCGTATGGCTCCTGCTGAGTTGAGGGAGCTTTAAGGAGCAGCTCCAGGATCTGTTAGCTAAGGGGTTTATTAGACCTAGTGTGTCACCGTGGGTGCTCCTGTTCTCTTCGTGAAGAAGAAGGATGGGTCGATGCGCATGTGTATTGATTATCGGCAGCTGAATAGGGTGACAGTGAAGAATAGGTATCCGATGCCGAGGATTGATGATTTGTTTGACCAGCTTCAGGGTTCAGTCGTGTTTTCGAAGATTGATTTGAGGTCTGGCTACCATCAGTTGAGGATTAGGGCGGAGGACATCCCTAAGACAGCATTCAGGACACGTTATGGCCATTATGAGTTCCTGGTGATGTCTTTTGGTTGACTAATGCCCCCGCAGCCTTTATGAACTTGATGCACAGGGTTCTTGGCCCGTATTTGGACTCATTTGTGATAGTTTTTATAGACGACATCTTGGTATACTCGCGTAGTAGAGATGAGCATGAGCAGCACTTGAGGGTTATACTCCAGACTTTGAGAGATCATCGGCTTTATGCTAAGTTCTCAAAGTGCGAGTTTTGGCTTGAGTCAGTTGCATTCCTAGGGCACGTGGTGTCTAAGAATGGGATTAGGGTTGATCCGGGAAAGATTTCAGCGGTTTGTGAGTGGCCTAGACCTACTACTGTTACTGAGGTTCGCAGCTTTATTGGGCTAGCTGGTTACTACAGATGGTTCTTTGAGGGATTTTCTTCCATAGAAGCACCCTTGACTATGCTGACTAGGAAGGATGTCCCATTTCAGTGGTCGGATCAGTGTGAGGATAGCTTCCAGAAGCTTAAGGCCTTATTGACTTCAACTCCAGTTTTGACTTTGCCGGTTGAGGGTCAGAGCTTCTCCGTGTATTGTGATACTTCTGGGGTTGGTCTTGGTTGTGTGTTGATGCACCAGGGTCGAGTAGTAGCATATGCGTCGAGGCAGCTGAAGGTTCACGAGCGCAACTACCCCACTCATGACTTAGAGTTGGCGGCAGTAGTTTTCGCGCTCAAGATCTGGATGCATTACTTATATGGAGTTCACTGTGATATCTTCACCGATCACCATAGTCTTCAGTATATCACGAGTCAGCGGGAGTTGAACTCAAGACAGAGGAGATGGGTCGAGTTACTGAAGGACTATGACTTCACTATTCTGTATCATCCGGGCAAGGCAAACGTGGTAGAGGATGCCTTGAGCCGGAAGGCGGTGAGTATGGGTAGCCTAGCTTCTCTTTCAGTTTCAGAACGACCGTTGGCCTGGGACATCCAGTCCTTGGCTAACCATTTGGTTAGGCTTGACTTGTCGGATCCTAGCAGAGTTCTCGCCAGTGTTGAGGTTCGTTCTACTTTGATTGATCAGATTCAGAGCCGTCAGTTTGAGGATCAACAGTTGTGTGACCTTCGTGATCGGGTTGTTCAGGGTGAGACCAACCAGGTTACTCTAGATTCAGATGGGGTTCTGAGGTTTGATAGCCCCCTTTGTGTTCCGAGGATTAGTGATTTGATTCAGTTGATACTTCATGAGGCACATTGTACTAGATACTCCATTCACCCTGGCATAGCAAAGATGTATAGAGACTTGAGACAGCTTTACTGGTGGAGTGGTATGAAGCGGGATATAGCAGAGTTCGTATCTCGGTGCTTCAACTACCAGCAGGTTAACTTCGAGCACATGAGACCTGGTGGTTTGATGCAGCGACTTCCCATTCCTGAGTGGAAGTGGGAAGGGATTACTATGGACTTCATTGTTGGTTTGCCTCGTACTTCTCATGGGTTTGATTCCATATGGGTGATTGTTGATAGGCTGACTAAGTCAGCACATTTCTTGCCGGTTCAGACTTCTTATGGTGCAGAGAGGTTAGCTCAGATCTACCTTCTTGAGATTGTTCGGTTGCATGGGGTCCCAGCTTCTATCATTTCAGACTGCGGACTCAGTTCACATCTCAGTTCTGGAGGGCTATTCAGCGAGATTTGGGTACAGAGGTTCATCTTAGTACCGCTTTCCACCCTCAGACAGATAGCCAGTCCGAGAGGACCATTCAGATTTTGGAGGACATGCTTCGAGCCTGTGTTCTTGACTTTGGAGGTTTTTGGGATCAGTTTGTTCCCTTGGCAGAGTTTGCTTATAATAACAGCCTCCATTCGAGTATCGGCATTTCACCTTTTGAGGCTTTGTATGGCAGGCGTTGCAGATCACCGGTAGGTTGGTTTGATGGTTTTAGTGCTGGGCCACAAAGCACAGATTTGCTTCGAGATTCCTTAGACCGAGTCCGAGTGATTCAGGACAGACTTTGGGCAGCTCAGAGCAGACAGAAGAGTTATGCTGATCGTAGGCTTCGTGCCTTGGAGTTTTGTGTCGGTGACTTGGTGTTTCTCCGTGTATCGCCCATGAAGGGCGTGATGAGATTTGGTAGGCGGGGCAAGCTTAGCCCCAGGTACATTGGGCCGTTTGAGATTCTGCAGAGGGTTGGTAGCGTTGCCTATCAGTTAGACTTACCTCCGATGTTTTCAGCTATACATCCTGTATTTCATGTTTCGATGTTGCGTCGGTATGTCCCAGATGAGTCTCATGTGTTGCAGTGGGATTCAGTTCAGTTGGATGAGGGTTTAGCCTTTGTTGAGGAGCCGACAGCTATTTTGGCCAGAGATGTCATGAGATTGAGGTCTCGAGAGATCCCGGTTGTTAAGGTTCAGTGGAGGCACCATCCAATCGAGGAGGCTACCTGGGAGACCTAGAGGGATATGCGGGATCAGTATCCGCAGCTATTTTAGTCTCCAGGTACCCCCTTGACCTTGACTTTCGAGGACGAAAGTCCTTTTTAGTAGTGGATGATGTAATGACCCTTCCGGTTATTTCCACGTATACGTTTTTCTTGAACCGTTAGAGCTTGTTATAGCGGACCCAAGTCATTTAAGGCTTGTTGGGACCGGTATTTCGGTGCCGGGTCCATTTGTTTGGCCGCATGATAAGTTTTGAAGCCAAGCAAGTCGGCAAAAGTAATCATAAGATCTTTAACAAATATCCTGAACTTTGGGTAAAATGTCACTGGGCTTTTCTCTCAATATATAAAGAGTTAGAAGTCCCACGAAATACCAAATCGAAGGTCTACGAGTCTAGTTTCCAACACACAAAACCTCACGTCCAACTGATCTCGGAGTAAAAAGTTATGACTGTTTTACCGCGGACTGTCTGGCAGAAAACGGGTTACGTACCGGGTCGCGAACCGGGTCAGGTTAAACTCGATTTAAGCCTCAACTTCACATTTTAAAACGCCATTTCAGTTCCGAAACAGTGATAAAACATAAGGGAGGATCCCGAGAGAATTCTTGAGTATCAAAATCGTGCGTTGGTGAATTACGAGCCTAGGCTTAAGAATTTTATTAGCATCGAGCGTGTATTTGAAAATATTTTTATTTAAAAGTTGAATTTGGTAAAAATTATATTATTATTGCCTTTTCAAAATATTTTAAAGGTTTATGAAGAATATTTTGTTACGTTATAATTGTATATGTATTTATTTTATAAGGTTCTTATACATTGTAATATTTAACGGAGATAGTAAATTTAGTTATGTTAAAAGTTATTATTATAATATAGTAGGTTTTATTCGAAATAATTTTTTATGAATTTTGGTATATTTTAAAAGTTATATTTATTATACCACGAATTTATGCAATACCCGAATATATAAATAACGGGATAAGAATTTATTTTTGTCCTTTGCAATTGCCACCTCCACTCCACGTGTAGGTGGAGGGAGTGGCCAGCAAATGTTAGCTAAAGGTGGCAGCATGTTGAGATTACATTAAAATGGTTGTTGCCTAACTTATATTTGCTTTACATTATGTAATTAAGGATTGAACTTGAGCACTGGGGGCATTTGCATTAACTTATATTTGCTTTATATTATGTAATTAAGGATTGAACTTGAGCACTGGGGGCATTTGCATACTACTGTGCATGTTAATTCTACTTAAGTTAAGGGAGATTTCTGAGGGAATATTATATTAACGCAATATTCGGTCATCGAAAGAAAATCAATTATCTACGTCAAGTTATTCCATCCCAAATCCAATTCCGATTTAGTTTTGGATTTTCTTGGAGTGGTTCGAGCTTGGACATCGTTGTTCTAGCAGCTTGTCGTCGGACGACAGGTAGGTTACAGTTTATTTTCCCTAGACTCCGCATATATAGAATAAAATTGTATTAATGGGCATCCTTGGGTTGGTTTATTAGGTTGGTACCACAGACCTCGACTTCTTTATTTATTTCCGCCTACTTTTGTTCCTCCATTGCTTGTAGTGTTTGCCGATATATTTTATTTACCTTTGCGGTCCTGTGAGGCCTTGTTGACTCTGGAACATAGAAGGTGGGATTTTGGGAATGTCTGCGAGTCCCGGGCATAGAAATATCCTTCTAGGCTGGTTATGTTTGCTGAGTAGTTGTGGCCTGTGCAGGGTCGATCGGTTGATTGTGAGCTGCTGGGCAGCTATTGTGTGTGATCATACCATTTCCATGCATATAAAGAGGTTTTATCCGTGTTTTACTATGGTTTTGGCTTCGGGCCTACTGGCACTATTTTCTAACCCTTGCATGGCCCGGGGGGCCCGCTTTTGATGGAAATAATTTGGAAATGGTTTGATTTAACTTGTGAATATTTTTGGGCAAGAAAGTAAAATTATGTTTAAAATTATCAGTTTTACGATTATCGCTAGACTCGGCAGGGCCGGGGTGCTAGTTGAGTTTTTTTGTTACTTGAGATGATTTTTAGCCTTGGTCGGACCGAGCACCTGAGATGACTTTTTACTGTTTAGACCCGGTTATTCCCGGGCAACCTTGGAGGGGTTTTTGAGACATTTTTCTACTACTTTAGTCCTGGACAGGGTATGGGCATTGCATATTCGAGACTGGGTCTCTATCCTGATACCGGACTTGCTTCCGGACGACATGTTTTGATACTGAGTTTTAGTATGGGGTCTGGGACCTCCATGGACCTTGCCATCCGGGCCAGGGGCTACGGGCTGCGTGTGCCGGAGAAGGGGTATACGGTGGAGTAGAGGTATACCGGCAGTGTCCTTCCATGGAACCTACCTGCTGGGCCAGATCGGCGCCGGAGGAGGTACATACAGAGATACCATTTCACTTGAGATCTTCATGCATCATATCATTCATTGTTTGAGGCTCCACCCTTGTTTGTTGTTTGCTGATTGTACGCTCCGGTAGTATGGGATGCCGGAGGGTTTGTTTTCACTTGTTTGTGTTCCTCGGTTGTATGGGCGGCCTGGGGATTGTAGGTAGACTTTTGCTATTTACTTACAGAATTGTTCTCCATTATGGATAAGTATGAGGTTGGTTACTGCTAGACTGTTAGTTTCTAGATTTGAGATTGATATGATTAGTTGGGTTTGATTCATGACTCTGAGCATGCCTATTATTACTCTTTCTCTCTTCTTCTTACACTTGAGGTTACCGGTATACCGTCAAT
Source organism: Jaltomata sinuosa (assembly GCA_003996215.1). Classification (NCBI taxonomy): domain Eukaryota; kingdom Viridiplantae; phylum Streptophyta; class Magnoliopsida; order Solanales; family Solanaceae; genus Jaltomata; species Jaltomata sinuosa. Next base: position 43,270 of record QJPP01004634.1, read on the forward strand.
TTCATAAACTTATTTTGTATACACTGTTGTTGCGAGGACCCCAGGTGTGTTGTTTCTTACTTTCACCTGTGCCTATGGTGTGTATATTCTGCTTACTAGCCTCACATGTGGTTCTGTTGATTTCCCTCTGGGCTAGTTCCTGTGTACCTTTCGTTGATTTCTATGACTGCTTGTTTCTATTCTGTCTGTTACTACACTTTTATCTTATATGTGCCCAGTCGGCCTATGATACCTACTGGGTACCTTATGCTTCGCAGTTGGTGCTCATCCCTACCCCCTGCATCTTTGGGTGCAGATTCTAGCGTGGGCCATCGCCGTTAGATCGCTGTGATTCGTGCTTGGAGATCTGTTGGGGACTACTTCAGACTAAGGGTGAGCTCTTGGCGATCGGAGCTTAGCTTTAGTTTATCTTTTGCTTCATGTACTCTATTACCATTCAGAGACATCTGTATATATAGTTTTGGTTTATATGCACTCCATGTATGTAGTTTGGCTCTGTACTATGATACCAGGTCTTGGGGTTTAGTTTAGTTTCCGCATATGTATATATTTATATTCCTTTTATCTGTTCTCTTCGTCTTGTTCTCTTATTTGTTAGATAGTAGCCCATTGCTAACTGTTCTGGGCTACGGGGATTGGTACACCTACCGGGGGTTGTAGGTGCCATCATGACCGAGAAATTGGGTCGTGACATGTTTGCCCCTCCAAACCAACGCTCGCCATTAAATAGGTTATCACGGACGCCGACGAAAAAATTTTGGCCAAAATACCGCCGGACGCACGTATCACTCAAAATCCATGGACTATAACACACGAAAAAATAAAAAAATCCCTATTTCTTGTTACGGGCCACGTTTGAAATCAAAAAAGCCCACGTTTGAAATCCAAAAAGCCCACGTTTGAAATCCAAAAAGCCCATGTTTGCCCCTCCAAACCAATGCGCGCTATTAAATAGGTCGTCACGGACGCCCACAAAAAATTTGGCCAAAATACCGCCGGACGCACATATCACACAAAATCCATGGACTATAACACATGAAAAAACCAAAAAATCCCTATTTCCTATTTGGGGCCACGTTTGAAATAAAAAAAAGCCTACGTTTTCCCCTCCGAACCAACGCTAGCCATTAAATAGGTCGTCACGGACTCCCACGAGAAATTTCAGCCAAAATAACGCCGGACGCACATATCACTCAAAATCCATGGACTATAACACACGAAAAAACCGAAAAATCCCTATTTCCCATTATGGGCCACGTTTGAAATTCAAAAAGCCCACGTATGCCCCTCCAAACCAACGCGCGCCATTAAATAGGTCGTTACAGACGCCCACGAAAAATTTCGGCCAATATACCGCCTGACGCACATATCACCAAAAAAGCATTGACTATAACACACGAAAAAACTGAAAAATTCCTATTTCCCGTTCCAGGCCACGTTTGAAATCCAAAAAGCCCACGTTTTCCCCTCCAAACCAACGCTCGCCTTTAAATCGGTCGTCACGGATGCCCACAAAAAATTTCGGCCAAAATACTATCGGGCGCACATATCACTAAAAATCCATGGACTATAACTCACGAAAAAACCAAAAAATCCCTATTTCCTATTACGGGCCACGTTTGAAGTCCAAAAAGCCCACGTTTGCCCATCCAAACCAACGCACGCCATTAAATAGGTCATCACGAACTCCCGTGAAAAACTTCGGCCAAAATACTGCCAGACACACATATCACACAAAATCCATGGACTATAACACACGAAAAAACCGAAACTATTTCCCGTTCCGGGCCATGTTTTAAATCCAAAATGCCCACGTTTGCCCCTCAAAACCAACGCTCGCCATTAAATAGGTCGTCACGGACGCCCACAGAAAAATTTGGCCAAAATACCGCCGAACGCACATATCTGTCACCACCCGATTTCTCGATCATGATGGCACCTACAACCCCCCAGTAGGCGAACCAATTCTCGTAGCCCAGGACAGTTAGTAATGGGCTACTATCTAACAAATAAACGGAAGAATAGTTTAATAAGCAAAAGTAATAGAGTAAGATAAGGAGAATAGACAACAGGAGTATATATATACATATGCGGAAACTAAACCAAACCCCAAAACCTGGTATCATAGTATAGAGCCAAAACTACATACATGGAGTGCAAACGGTCCAAAATAATATATACAGATGTCTCTAAATGGTAATAGAGTACATGAGGCAAAAGATAAACTAAAGCTAAGCTCTGATCGCCAAGAGCTCACCCTCAGTCTGAAGTAGTCCCCAACAGATCTCCAAGCACGAATCACAGCGATCTAACGGCGAGGGCCCACTCTAGGATCTGCACCAAAAGATGCAGGTGTAGGGTGAGCACCAAATGTGAAGCATAAGGTAACCAGTAGGTATCATAGGCCGACTGGGCACATATAAGATAAAAGCGTAGTAACAGACAGAATAGAAGCAAGCAGTCACAGAAATCAACGAAAGGTACACAGGAACTAGCCCAGAGGGAAATCAACAGAAACACATGTGAGGCCAGTAAGCAGAATATACACACCATAGGCACAGGTGAAAGTAAGAAATAACGCTCATGGGGTCCTTGCAATAACAGTGTATACCTAATAAGTTTACGAAATCGACGGTATACCGGTAACCTCAAGTGTAAGAAGAGGGAAAGAGTAATAATAGGCATGCTCAGAGACATGAATCAAACTCAACTAATCATATCAATCTTAAATCCAGAAACTAACAGTTTAGCAGTAACTCATTTCATACTTAACCGTAGCAGGGAACAATTCTGTAAGTAAATAGCAAGAGTCTACCTACAGTCCCCAGACCGCCCATACAATCGAGGAACACAAACAAGTGAAAACAAACCCTCCGGTTTCCCATACTACCGGAGCGTACAATCAACAAACAACAAACAAGGGTGGAGCCTCAAACAATGAATGATATGATTCATGAAGATCTCAAGTGAAATGGTATCTCTTTATGTACCTCCTCCGGTGCCGATCCGGCCCAGCAGGTAGGTTCCATGGAAGGACACTGCCCGTATAACTCTACTCCGCCGTACACCCTTCCTCCGGCACACGCAGTCCGAAGCCCCAGGCCTAGAGGTCAAGGTCCATGGAGGTCCCTGACCCCATACTAAAACTCAGTATCAAAACATGTCGTCCGGGAGCAAGTCCGGTTTCAAGATAGAGACCCAGTCTCGAATATGCATGCCCAGACCCTGTCCAGGACTAAAGTAGTAGGAAAATATCTCAAGAACCCCTCCAAGGGTACCCGGGCATAACCGGGTCTAAACAGTAGAAAGTCATCTCCGGTGCTCGGTCCGACCGAGGCTAAAAATCATCCCAAGTAGCAAGAAAATTCAACTAGCACCCCGGCCCTGCCGAGTCAAGCGTTAATCGTAAAACTGGTGATTTAAATCATAATCTTACTTTCTTTTGCCCAAGAATATTCACAAGTTAAATCAAACCATTTCCAAATTATTTCCATCAAAAAGGGGCCCCCGGGGCCATGCAAGGTTTAGAAAATAGTGTCAGTAGGCCCGAAGCCCAAACCATAGGAAAACATGGATCAAACCTTTTTATATGCATGGAAATGGTATGACCAAACACAATAGCTGCCCAGCAGCTCACAATCAACCTATCGACCCTGCACAGGCCCACAGCTACTCAGCAAACATAACCAGCCTAGAAGGATAATTCTATGCCCGGGACTCGCAGACATTCCCAAAATCCCACCTTCTATGCTCCAGAGTCAACAATGTCTCACAGGACCACAAGGGTAAATAAAATATATCGGCAAGTACTATAAAAAACGGAGGAACAAAAGTAGGCGGGCATGAATAAAACGGTCGAGGTCTGTGGTACCAACCTAATAAACCAACCCAAGGATACCCATTAATACAATTTTATCCTATATATGCGGAGTCTGGGGAAAATAAACCGTAACCTACCTGTCGTCCGATGACAAGCTTGAACCTCTCCGAAAAAGCTCCAACACGAAATCAAACTCGAACTCGGGCTCGAATTTCAGATCGAATAACTTGACATAGATAATCAACTTCTTTTGGGGATTAAGCACAATACCAAAATATTTTCCTCAACATAATTCTGAACCCCAAAATCAAATTGCTGAAGCGCAACTTTTATATCACAAAATTTGAAGTAGACCAAATTAGAAGTTAACCTCCCACTACAATTTCAATCAACACCCACTTGGATTGTGAAAAGAAAACATTCTGATTGTACTAAGATAAAAATATGAGACAGAGAATTAATGGCTTTAGGATATATATGATGAGACATATTTGGCAATTTAATTGAAAAGGTTAGTGGCATCAACAATATTTGTTGTGCTTCTCCACCACTTCCACGTGGAAGTTGTAATTCACACCACATTTCTTTTTATCCCGGTACGTATACATTCGAGTATTGCATAAGTTCTTGGTAAAATATATATAACTTTTTGAATATACCGTAATTAATAGAAAATCATTTCAAATAAAACCTACTATATTATAATAATAAATTTCAACATAACTAAATTTACTATCTCCGTTAAAATATTACAATGTATAAAAACCTTATAAAATAAATACATATACAATTATATCGTACAAAAATATTTTTCATAAACCTTTAAAATATTTTGAAAAGGTAATAATAATATAACTTTCTACCACATTCAACTTTTAAATTAAATATTTTCAAGTACGCACGATTTCGATACTTAAGAACTCTCTTGGAACCCTCCCCTATGTTTTCTCACTGTTTCAGAACTGAAATGGCATTTTAAAACGTGAAGTTGAGGCTTTAAATCGATTTTGACCCGACCCGGTTCGCGACCCGATTTCTGCCAGACAGTCCGCGGTAAAACAGTCATAACTTTTTACTCCGAGATCAGTTGGACGTGAGGTTTTGTGAGTTGGAAAATAGAACCGTAGACCTTCGATTTGGTATTTCGGGGGACTTCTAACTCTTTATATATTGAGAGAAAAGCTCTGAGACATTTTACCAAAAGTTCAGCAAATTTATTAAAGAAACTTACGATAAATTTTGCCGACTTCCTTGACTTCAAAACTTACCATACGACCAAACAAATGGACCCGACACTGAAATACCGGTCCCGACAAGCCTTAAATGGCTTGGGGCCACTGCAAACAAGCTCTAACGGTACAAGGAAAACATATACGTGGAAATAACCGGAAGGGTCATTACATCATCCACTACTAAAAAGGACTTTCGTCCTCGAAAGTCAAGGTCAAGTGGGTACCTGAAGGATCAAACAGCTGCGGATACTGAGCCTGCATATCTCTCTCGGTCTCCCAGGTAGCCTCCTCAACTGGACGGTGCCTCCACTGAACCTTAACAACCGAGATCTCTCGAGACCTCAATCTCCTGACATCTCTAGCCAAAATAGCTGTCGGCTCCTCAACAAAGGCTAAACCCTCACCAAACTGAACTGAATCCCACTGCAACACATGAGACTCATCTGGGACATACCGACGCAACATCAAAACATGAAATACAGGATGTATAGCTGAAAATATCGGAGGCAAGGCTAACTGATAGGCAACGCTACCAACCCTCTGAAGAATCTCAAACGACCCAATGTACCTGGGGCTAAGATTTCCCCGCCTATCAAATCTCATCACGCCCTTCATGGGCGATACACGGAGAAACACCAAGTCACCGACACTAAACTCCAAAGCACGAAGCCTACGATCAGCATAACTCTTCTGCCTGCTCTGAGCTGCCCGAAGTCTGTCCTGAATCGCTCGAACCTGATCTAAGGAATCTCGAAGCAAATCTGTGCTCTGTGGCCTAGAACTAAAACCATCAAACCAACCTACCGGTGATCTGCAACGCCTGCCATACAAAGCCTCAAAAGGTGCCATGACGATACTCGAATGGAAGCTGTTATTATAAGCAAACTCTGCCAAGGGAACAAACTGATCCCAAGAACCTCCAAAGTCAAGAACACAGGCCCGAATCATATCCTCCAGAATCTGAATGGTCCTCTCGGACTGGCAATCTGTCTGAGGGTGGAAGGCAGTACTAAGATGAACCTCTGTACCCAAATCTTGCTGAATAGCCCTCCAGAACTGAGATGTGAACTGAGTGCCGCGGTCTAAAATAATAGAATCTGGGACCCCATGCAACCGAACAATCTCACGAAGGTATATCTGAGCTAACCTCTCTGCACCATAAGAAGTCTGAACCGGCAAGAAATGTGCTGACTTAGTCAGCCTATCAACAATCACCCATATGGAATCAAAACCATGAGAAGTACGAGGCAAACCAACAACGAAGTCCATAGTAACCCCTTCCCACTTCCACTCAGGAATGGGAAGTCGCAGCATCAAACCACCAGGTCTCATGTGCTCGAACTTAACCTGCTGGCAGTTCAAGCACCGAGATACAAACTCCGCTATATCCCACTTCATACCACTCCACCAATAAAGCTGTCTCAAGTCTCTATACATCTTTGTTGTGCCAGGGTGAATGGAGTATCTAGTACAATGTGCCTCATGAAGTATCAACTAAATCAAATCACTGATCCTCGGAACACAAAGGCGACTATCAAACCTCAGAACCCCATCTGAATCTAGAGTAGCCCGATTGGTCTCACCCTGAACAACCCGATCACGAAGGTCACACAACTGCTGATCCTCAAACTGACGGCTATGAATCTGATCAATCAAAGTAGAACGAACCTCAACACTGGCGAGAACTATGCTAGGATCTGACAAGTCAAGCCTAACCAAACGGTTAGCCAAGGACTGGATGTCCAAGGCCAACGGTCGCTCTGAAATTGAAAGAGAATCTAGGCTACCCATACTCACTGCCTTCCGACTCAAGGCATCCACTACCATATTTGCCTTGCCCGGATGATACAGAATAGTCAAGTCATAGTCCTTCAGTAACTCGACCCATCTCCTCTGTCTCGAGTTCAAATCTCGCTGACTCGTGATATACTGAAGACTACGGTGATCGGTGAAGATCTCACAGTGAACTCCATATAGGTAATGCCTCCAGATCTTGAGCGAGAAAACTACCGCCGCCAACTCTAAGTCATGAGTGGGGTAGTTGCGCTCGTGAACCTTCAGCTTCCTCGACGCATATGCTATTACTCCACCCTGCTGCATCAACACACAACCAAGACCAACCCCAGAAGCATCACAGTACACGGAGAAGCTCTGACCCTCAACCGGCAAAGTCAAAACTGGAGCTGAAGTCAATAAGGCATTAAGCCTCTGGAAGCTATCCTCACAATGATCCGACCACTAAAATGGGACATCCTTCCTAGTCAGCATAGTCAAGGGTGCTGCTATGGAAGAAAATCCCTCAACGAAATGTCTGTAGTAACCTGCTAACCCAATAAAGCTGCGGACCTCAGTAGCAGTAGTAAGTCTAGGCCAATCACAAACCGCAGAAATCTTTCCCGGGTCAACCCTAATCTCATCCTTAGACACCACGTGCCTTAGGAATGCCACTGACTCAAGCCAAAACTCGCACTTTGAGAACTTGGCATAAAGCCGATGATCTCTCAAAGTCTGGAGTATAACCCTCAAGTGCTGCTCATGCTCATCTTTACTACGCGAGTATACTAAGATGTAGTCTATAAAAACGATCACAAATGAGTCCAAATACGGGCCAAGAACCCTGTGCATCAAGTTCATAAAGGCTGCGGGGGCATTAGTCAACCCAAAAGACATCACCAGGAACTCATAATGGCCATAACGTGTCCTGAATGCTGTCTTAGGGATGTCCTCCGCCCTAATCCTCAACTGATGGTAGCCAGACCTCAAATCAATCTTTGAAAACACGACTGAACCCTGAAGCTGGTCAAACTAATCATCAATCTTCGGCATCAGATACCTATTCTTCACTGTCAGCCTATTCAGCTGCCGATAATCAATACACATGCGCATCGACCCATCCTTCTTCTTCACAAAGAGAACAGGAGCACCCCAAGGTGACACACTTGGTTTAATAAACCCCTTAGCTAACAGATCTTGGAGTTGCTCCTTAAGCTCCCTCAACTCAGCAGGAGCCATACGGTAAGGAGAAATAGAAATGGGCCTGGTGCCCGAATCTAGCTCAATAGCGAAATCAATATATCTCTCAGGTGGAAGGCCTGGCAGGTCGGTAGGAAACACATCGAGGAAGTCTCTAACCACAAGAATAGACTCAGGAGAAGTAGGGTCAGCACTAACATCTCGGACATATGCTAGATAATATAAACACCCACGGGAGATCAACTTCCTAGCTCGAAGATAAGAGATAATCCCAGATGGTGCATGGCTAACAGAACCCTGCCACACAACCGGGAATACACCGGGCACAACTATGGTAATGGTCTTGGCATAACAATCCTAAACCACACGGTGAGGGGATAACCAGTCCATGCCCAGTATCACATCAAAATCTAGCATATCAAGAATCATCAAATCACCCCAAGTATCTGAATCACCAATAGATAGCATACAAGATCTCACAATCCGATCCACTACTAAAGAATCTCATACTGGGGTCGAAACAGAAACAAGAACAGATAATGGCTCACTAGCCAACCCCAAACAAGGAACAAAGTAGGAAGATACATATGAACAAGTGGATCCAGGATCACATAAAGCCATAGCAGACTGATGGCACAAAGAAATCGTACCTGTAATCACAGCATCTAAGGCCTCTGTCTCCGGTCTCCTAGGGACCGCGTAAAACTGACAACGACCTCCACCTGCCCGACCATCATCCCTACCACCTGCTCTGTCGCGTGGAGCACCACCTCTACTCTGACGACCACCCCCTCTAGCCGGATGCTGAACTGCTCGTGAAGGCTCGGCCAGCTGAACTGTACCCTGCTGAGGGAAAGCTCTAGCAAAATGACCAATCGCACCACAAGTAAAACAAGCCCCTGATGGCCTACTCAGTCGAGATGAACCAGGAGATATCGTATGACCACCACGACCTAATGCCCCAAAAATTGTACCCCACGAAGACTGGATGCTATAGCCCTGATGGCTGCTCTGACCCTGCTCAAACTAGGTACTACCGAAAGTCTGAAGGGAAGCCTGAACCGGTCGGCTAGACTGACCCTGGTGCTGCTGTGACTGATAACTCCGGATCTGATGTGCCGCCATTTTACGGCACTTTTGACTCCTTTTAACTAAGAACAATCATACGTTTTCAAGCAACCATCGTCGTTTTTGATGTTTTTATGTTATGTTTGTAGGAAATGGAGACAAACACGGAAACAGAAGGAAATACGAGCAAAAAGACATTCTGGATAAGAGTGACGGCCTGAGTGACGGCCCTTCACACATATGACGGTCCGTCACAGAGACCGTCAAGTGGTGGCAGGCCACTGCTTAGGGGTGACGGCCGCCGTGACAGTCCGTCAAGGTGGTGACGGTCCGTCACCCCAAGCCGTCAAGTTGAGACAGTCCGCTACGCGGAATCCGAGCGTTTTTGGGTTTAATTCCTGGACTCCTATAAATACCCTATGTTAGGTTTATTTTACATATTCATTACCAATACATTACCCAATAGTTTTAGGAGTTTTTGAGTGATTTTTGAGAGAGGAAACACGCTACACACGTTTTCCTTCTCCTTGAATCTTGTTCTTGAGTTGTTCTTGGGATCTTGGTTTTTCTTGTTCTTGGATACTTGAAGATTGTTTTCATTATATTGTAAGAATCTCTTTTCCTTATTATGAATATGACTTTCTTCTTTTCTTCTTCTAGCATGATTAACTAAACTCCCACAACTAGGGTTGTGGGAGCCATGGCTAAAGTAGCGATATAGATTCTGGGCAGCGACGGGTTCAATATATATGATTGTCACGTTGTTAATCATTCATGCTTAACGTTTTCTAGTGGTTGCAAACATTAGAACATGCCTAGGTTTAATTTGCTTGAGTAAAGAGATTAAAACCGGGAAACTTGATTAATGACGAGGATTCGAGACTACTAACTCTCATCTTATGATTAATGTTGTAACTAGATTAATCTACTTGATGTTTAGGATTGAAATATAAAAATATACCTTTTCAAGTTCGAGAGAATTGAAACACGCTACACACACCTTTTCAATCACATCGTGATACGCATATAGAAAGAACCCGGTTAAGCTTAGAATCGACATTATTACCAACACCATGGTAAACACTTCCCTAGTTCATTCTCCTACTGATTATTTCTCATACATTATTGTTTGTTTTTGGTTCACAAGTTGATCACACAAAACCCCCCCTTATTTACCGGAAACTATTGACCATTAGTCAACTAATTCACTAAAGACTTAACTTTCACCATATTCTCTGTGGGATCGACCCCAACCTTTGTTGGGTTCTATATTTGACAACGATCGCTTACGCTTCTTAATTGGAGTGGTACTTTGAGCGTTATCAAATTTTGGCACCGTTGCCGGGGAATACAGTTGATTCTTAAGTCCGGTGTGTTTATTTGACTCTTAGTCATACTTTCCTGCTTTTACGTTTATTTGTTGTTTTTGTTTTTGAGAGGGTACAGAGTTGTGCATGCCAAGTACCCGGCGCTCGGGTGAATCAACATTACCTTACGACCCCGAGCTTGCTAGAACATTAAGGCGGAATATGGCCGCACAACAAGAGGTAGCAAGGCTCGCTGCAGAACTGCAGGCCCAACACAATCTGAATGCTGGTGGTCTGCAGGACGATGTTATGCTAAATGATGAGGATATCGACTTGGATGGAGTTAGCGCTACGGGCGCCATTGCTCTTCCACCGCTAGCTCCCGGAGCCAAGTTCAACATCACTAGCACGATGATCTAGCTGTTGAACTTGAGAGGAGTGTTTCGAGGTGCCGCTGGTGATGATCCAAACCAGCACCTGATGAATTTCGTGGGCATCTGCAAGTCGTTCGAGTTGCCTGGAGTAAGTCAGACGGCAATCAGGCTCAGGTTGTTTCTGTTGTCTCTGTCTGATGAGGCAGCATTGTGGTTGACAGAGCTGACCCCCGACTCTATCACAACTTGGGGAGAGTTGAAAGGAGCTTTCCTAGAAAGGTTCTTTCCTCCCTCTAGGATGATACAGTTGAGGGATGAAATCAGTAATTTCAGACAACAACCCCACGAAGCTTTATATGAGACTTGGTTGCGGTTCAAGAAGAAGCTGACACAATGCCCGAACCATCAGTTGACCGACAACTTCTTGATATAGACGTTCTACAGGGCACTGAATTCGGCTACCAAGCCAACGTTAGACAACGCAGCAGGTGGTGCATTCATGGGTCTCACTTTTGTTGAGGCCACAACTACGTTGGACAGGCTCACCAAAACCAACAGGGCCTGGCATACACGGGATACAGAGGTAGCAGCTAGCACTTATGCAGTTGGTATATCAGCTGAGCAGCGCAGAAAAGAGGAGGAGCGCGACCAAGACATGGCGCATCTGAAAACGCAGTGGGACCTACTGACAAAGAACTTGTTCTCAGGAGGTATGGAGAAGGTAAAAGTTGTGGGTTCCCAAGGTAGAGCAGCAGAGTTGGAAACTGATGAGGAGGCAAATTACTTGGGGGGTTTCCAGGCCAATGGCCAAGGAAACCAAGGTCGGACCTATCAGAAAGACAACTACTACGAAAAAGCTGGCTACAGAGATCGCGAGTAGGGAAACTGGAGGAATAACACCGATAGAGGTGGCTTGTATGTACCACCTGGTAATCGGGACAAAGCTAGCAACGAGGCAGGGACTTCCAAGCTAGAGAACATGATGGCAAAGATGCTGCTGTAGGTAGAATAGACTGACTCTGGGGTAAAGGAGATAAAAGACTGAGTTATCGGCCATGAGTCAAATAGTGGAGGCGCATTCCACTTCGATCAAGCAATTAGAGCAGCAAGTGGGGCAAATCTCGGCATCTCTGAACTAAAGGAAGACATGTACCTTGCCGAGCGACACTACTCATCCGAGGAATGACGCGAGTTGTATGGCGATCACCACAAGAAGCGGAAAAATACTATCAGAATCACATTCGGTAATTCAGACTCAAGTTGAGGGTGATAGCACCAACGACATGGAGGTTGAGGAGGCTACTCAAAAGCCCGCAGACAAAAGCAAGGAAGCTGAAAAGCTTCCAACTATGATGCCTCGGCCACCGCCACCCTTCCCACAACGCCTGAAGAAGAAAATGGAAGATGGTAAGTTCCTAAATTTCCTGACCATGCTCAAGCAGATATCAATAAACATCCCATTGGTGGAAGCGCTTGAACAAATGCCCGGATATGCCAAGTTCATGAAGGACTTGATTACAAAGAAGAGGTCGGTAAGTTTTGAACCAGAAGATAACCTCCACCACTGCGGCGCTATTTCCTCAAAGTCGTTAGTCGAAAATAAGGAAGACCCAGGCGCGTTTACTGTTCCATGCACCATTGGGAAGCTCAACTTCGGGAAAGCCTTATGTGATCTTGGTTCTAGCATCAACTTGATGCCGCTGGCAGTCTACAAGCAATTGGGTTTGGGAGAACCTAAACCAACGTCCATGAGAGTGTTGATGGCTGACCGTTCGGTAAAGCGACCGGTGGGAATATTGTCCGATGTGCTAGTCAAGGTTGGTAAGCTTATATTCCCCGCTGACTTTGTGATCTTGGATTGCGAAGTGGATTTTGAAGTTCCCATAATATTGGGACGACCATTGTTAGCTACGGCAAGAGTATTGGTTGACATGGAGAGAAACGAACTGACCTTCAGATTAAACAACGAAGTGGTCAAGTTCGATGTGTCCAAATTGATGAAGCAACTAAGTGACATGAGGGTGGTCGCGGTCGTCAATGTTATTGAGGAAGCTCCTGCGGATGTGCATCTTGAGGAGAAGGGTTTGGTCGAGACTCTAGCTGGTGTGAGAAGGATGCTGCGAGAAGGGAAACATGTTGAGGAAGGCGGTGAAAATAGATCAAGGAAATGAAAACACCGCAGGAGAATCTGCAAAGAAAGTGCGAAGAAGTTATCGCGACTAGCTGCGGAGCCGATGAAAGAAGAAGCTGGAATGCAACAGAAGTGTGTCGCGTGCACACACTCCATCGAGTTCTCCTGCTTTGGAGACCCTGGCGGTCTCCAACATCATGTCAGAATCTGAGTCCGATGGACTTCACAGGTATTCCTTATTCTCACAGTTTTTAGTTTTCATATGTATGCATTGGGGACAATGCACGAGTCTAAGTTGAGGGTGTTGGGATGGGATACCTGTGAGTCATACACCACCGAGGGTTTTAATTGCCGTGTTTCTTTTCCCTCCGGTGTGCTATCTAGTAGAACCGGCATGTTTAGGTCGTTATGTTTAGGTTGATATTTTTAAATTTTTGTTTTTTTTAATGTCTATAGCAAGTCATCATGGCGTTTTTCTTTGACTAAAAGGAGCCCCCTTTAAAAAAATTTTGGTTTTGTACTTATGTTGAAATGATTGACTGTCTGGATCCTTGAATGTCATTGTGTGATGATGACTAGAATGAGTATGCTTAAGCCGAGCTGTTGTTTGATAGTTGGTAGTGATATAGTTTCTTGGTGCCAAGTGTGTGTGAGATTATTGTTAGAAATTCTTACTCTGTGCATACATCTAGAACTTGCCCGGTCTATTGTGTTAAGTTTGAAGTTTGGTTGCTTAGGAAAGGATCACAGGCCCTTTTTGTGTGCAGTCCACTTAACCTATAAGACCGTCCAAGTGCAAATAGTCCTTTTGAACCCTGTTTGAGCCATAATTGACCTTGTTCTTTCAAACCGTTCCTGTTTAACTTTGAATCCCTATTTTGGCCCTGGTCCTTCCTTGGACATCGTGCACCTCGACTCAGGCAATCAGCCTAAGTTGAGGGTGACTACTATAGAGGTAAACCCTGTTTTGGCCCTGGTCCTTCCGTGGACATTGTGCACCTCAACTCAGGAAATCAGCCTAAGTTGAGGGTGGCTACTATGGAGGTGAATGATAAGAAAAAAAGAGGAGGGAGAAGATTGGTTGTGAATAGAATGAAAATTCGGGTGTGTGCCTAAGAAAAGAAAAGAAAAAAAAAGAGATGAAAAAGATTGAAAAAGTAATAAAAAGAATTGTCAAAATAAAGAGGCCGCACCTGTAGCTAGAGAGAAGGAAATAAAAAGGTGAATAAGGATGGACAAAAGTTATGGGGTAATAAGACGTCGGTAGTTCCATGGAGGGCTTAGTCACTAACCCCTAAATGTATCCTACCTGCACCTGAAGCCTCATTACAAGCCAAAACAAGTCCTGTAGTGATCCTGAGCGGCTTTCTGAAGAACTGAAATAGAATAGTAAGGGCAAGCCTATGGTATCGCATGTGCATTGTTCGAAATCGTTTGTGAGTGTGAGCACTTACCTAGTCCCAAATCTTGTGTGTGGGATTTCTTTATGGTGAGGGCACCAAGATTGCTGTATTATCTATTGATTGTTAGGATAGCTGCGCGTGTGTATGTAGAAGGTTCTATCATATCAGAATGAAATGTTTGGATCCATGCAAGTTAGTGTTTCATACATTTGTGTTCTACGAGGGAGCTTGAATTAAAATTGAATAAGATGTTGAATGACCATGAGTTGCTAGAAACACAAGTTTGTTTTCTTAATTGAGTCGTCGTGTTGTTTTTCTTTTATGTTATGTTGCTTGAGGACAAGCGAACGTCTAAGTAGAGGGTGTTGATGTGCCGCCATTTTACGTCACTTTCGACTCCTTTTAACTAAGAACAATCGTACGTTTTCAAGCAACCGTCGTCGTTTTTGATGTTTTTATGTTATATTTGTAGGAAATGGAGACAAACACAGAAACGGAAGGAAATACGAGCAAAAAGACATTCTGGATAAGAGTGACGGCCTGAGTGATGGCCCGTCACACATGTGACGGTCCGTCACAGAGACCGTCAAGTGGTGGCAGGCCACTGCCTAGGGGTGACGGCCGCCGTGATGGTCCGTCTAGGTGGTGACGGTCCGTCACCCCAAGCCGTCAAGTTGAGACAGTCCGCTATGCGGAATCCAAGCATTTTTGGGTTTAATTCCTGGACTCCTATAAATACCCTATGTTAGGTTTATTTTACATATTCATTACCCAATAGTTTTAGGAGTTTTTGAGTGATTTTTGAGAGAGGAAACACGCTACACACGTTTTCCTCCTCCTTGAATCTTGTTCTTGAGTTGTTCTTGGGATCTTGGTTTTTCTTGTTCTTGGATACTTGAAGATTGTTTTCATTATATTGTAAGAATCTCTTATCCTTATTATGAATATGACTTTCTTCTCTTCTTCATCTAGCATGATTAACTAAACTCCCACAACTAGGGTTGTGGGAGCCATGGCTAAAGTAGCGATATAGATTTCGGGCAGCGACGGGTTCAATATATATGATTGTCACGTTGTTAATCATTCATGCTTAACGTTTTCTAGTGGTTGCAAACATTAGAACATGCCTAGGTTTAATTTGCTTGAGTAAAGAGATTAAAACGGGGAAACTTGATTAATGACGAGGATTCGAGACTACTAACTCTCGTCTTATGATTAATGTTGTAACTAGATTAATCTACTTGATGTTTAGGATTGAAATATAAAAACATACCTTTTCAAGTTCGAGAGAATTGAAACACGCTACACACACCTTTTCAAGTTCGAGAGAATTGAAAAGTAAATTCGTCTATTTGGTTGAGAAACGTTTAGATGATACCATTAATTCAATCACATCGTGATACGCATATAGAAAGAACCCGGTTAAGCTTAGAATCGACATTGTTACCAACGCCATGGTAAACACTTCCCTAGTTCATTCTCCTACTGATTATTTCTCATACATTATTGTTTGTTTTTGGTTCACAAGTTGATCACACAAAACCCCCCCTTATTTACCGGAAACTATTGACCATTAGTCAACTAATTCACTAAAGATTTAACTTTCACCATATTCTCTGTGGGATCGACCCCAACCTTTGTTGGGTTCTATATTTGACAACGATCGCTTACGCTTCTTAATTGGAGTGGTACTTTGAGCGTTATCAGGATCCACTGGCCCGAATCTCTACCACCATACCTGGAACCACTGTAGACACCCTGATGTCGAGGCCTCTTATCTCTGGACCCCTGATCATGTCGTTGTAAGTCCTCTATAGTGCGTGCATAGTCTACGATAGCCTGAAATGACCGACCACCGACAATCAATATCTCAGCTGGCTGCCTGATCTCTGGCCTTAAACCCCATACAAATCTGCGAATCCTTTAAAATACTTTAAAAAGGTAATAAAAAAATATAACTTTAAAACAAAATAGTTTCAAATATACGCGCGATGCTAATAAAATTCTTAAATTTAGGTTTGCAATTCACCATCGCACGATTTTGATACTCAAGAACTCTCTTGGAACCCTCCCTTATGTTTTCTCACTGTTTCAGAATTGAAATGGCGTTTTAAAACGTGAAGTTGAGGCTTTAAATCGATTTTGACCCAACCCGGTTCGCGACCCGGTTCGCGACCCGGTTCGCGACCCGGTTCGCGACCCAGTTTTTGCCAGACAGTCCGCGGTAAAACAGTCATAACTTTTTACTCCGAGATCAGTTGGATGTGAGGTTTTGCGCGTTGGAAACTAGACTCGTAGACCTTCGATTTGGTTTTTTGGGGGACTTCTAACTTATTATATATTGAGAGAAAAGCTCTGAGACATTTTACCCAAAGTTCGGAAAATTTATTAAAGAAACTTACGATAACTTTTGCCGACTTGCTTAGCTTCAAAACTTACCATACGACCAAACAAATGGACCCGGCACCGAAATACCGGTCCCGACAAGCCTTAAATGGCTTGGGGCCACTGCAAACAAGCTCTAATGGTACAAGGAAAACGTATACGTGGAAATAACCGGAAGGGTCATTACAATATCACACAAAATCCATTGACTATAACACACGAAAAAGCCGGAAAATCCCTATTTCCCTTTCCGGGCCACATTTGAAATCCAAAAAGCCCACGTTTGCCCCTCCAAACCAACGCGCGCCATTAAATAGGTCGTCACGGACGCCCACGAAAAATTTCGACCAAAATACCTCCGGACGCACATATCACACAAAATCCATGGACTATAACACACGAAAAAACCAAAAAATCCCTATTTCCCGTTACGGGCCACGTTAGAAATCCAAAAATCCCACGTTTGCCCCTCCAAACCAATGCGTGCCATTAAATAGGTCATCACGGACTCCCACAAGAAATTTCGGCCAAAATACCGCCAGACGCACATATCACTCAAAATCCATGGACTATAACACACGAAAAAACCAAAAAATCCCTATTTCCCGTTAGGGGCCACGTTTGAAATCCAAAAAGCCCTCATTTTCCCCTCCGAACCAACGCGCGCCATGAAATAGGTCATCACGGATGCCCAAAAAAAAATTCGGCCAAAACACCGCAAGACGCACATATCACACAAAATACATGGACTATATAACACACGAAAAAACCAAAAAATCCCTATTTCCCGTTCCGGGTCACGTTTGAAATCCAAAATGCCCACGTTTGCCCCTCCAAACTAACGCGCGCAATTAAATAGGTCGTCATGGACGCCCACAAAAAATTTCGGCCATTATACCGTCGGACTCACATATCACACAGAATCCATAGACTATAACATAGGAAAAAACTAAAAAATCCCTATGTCCCGTTACGGACCACGTTTGAAATCAAAAAAGCCCACGTTTTCCCCTCCAAACCAACGCACACCATTAAATAAGTCGTCACAGACGCCCACAAAAAAAAAAATTGGCCGAAATACCACCGGACGCACATATCACACAAAATCCATGGACTATAACAGACGAAAAAACTGAAAAATCCCTATTTCCTATTTGGGGCCACGTTTGAAATCCAAAAAGCCCACGTTTTCCCCTCCGAACCAACACATGCCATTAAATAGGTTGACACGGACTCCCACGAGAAGTATCGGCTAAAATACCGCCGGACGCACATGTCACTCAAAATCCATGGACTATAACACACGAAAAAACAGAAAAATCCCTATTTCCCGTTACGGGCCACGTTTGAAATTCAAAAAGCCCACATTTTCCCCTCCAAACCAACGCGCGCCATTAAATAGATCGTCACGGACGCCCACGAAAAATTTCAGCCAAAATACCGCCGGACAAACATATCACACAAAATCCATGGACTATAACACACGAAAAAACCAAAAAATCCCTATTTCCCGTTCCAGGCAACGTTTGAAATCCAAAAAGTCCACGTTTGCCCCTCCAAACCAACGCTCTCCATTAAATAGGTCGTCACAGACGCCCAAAAAAAAATTCAGCCAAAATACCGTCGGACGCACATATCACTCAAAATCGATGGACTATAACACATGAAAAAATTGAAAAATCCCTATTTCCCGTTACGGCCCACGTTTGAAATCCAAAAATCCCACGTTTTCCCCACCAAACCAACGCGCGTCGTTAAATAGGTCGTCACGGACGCCCACGAAAGATTTCAGCCAAAATACCGCCGGACGGAAATATCACAAAAAATCCATGGACTATATGTAATGACCCTTCCGGTCATTTATGCATTTTTTGCCTTTCTTGTACCGTTAGAGCTTGTTTGTAGCAGCCCCAAGTCATTTAAGGCTTTTCGGGACCGGAAGTTTGGTGCCCGGGGCAGTTTTTTTGGTCGTACGATAAGTTTTGAAGTCAAGCAAATCGGCAAATGTTATCGTAAGTTTCTTTAATAAATTTTCTGAACTTTGGGTCAAATGTCTCAGAGCTTTTCTCTCAATATATAAAGAGTTAGAAGTCCCCCAAAATACCATATCGAAGGTCTTCGAGTCTAGTTTCCAACGCACAAAACCTCACGTCCAACTTATCTTGGAGTAAAAAGTTATGACTGTTTTACCGTGGACTGTCTGGAAGAAACTGGGTCGCGAACCGGGTCGGGTCAAAATTGATTTAAAACCTCAACTTCACGTTTTAAAACGCCATTTCAGTTCTGAAACAGTGAGAAAACATAAGGGAGGGTTCCAAGAGAGTTCTTGAGTGATCAAGGTGCATTTTTGGTGATTTCTATCGCTAAAGTTTGCCCTCGTGCCTAGAAACGCGACCTCTACGCGTGGCAGCCATTTTCCCCTTCGATAAACCACATTTGGAGCTGGTTTCAAAAGATAGGAATTGGTATTTCTTGGTGTTTATTCAAGCTTTACACTTGGTTATCTAAGGTAACCATCTCGGGGCTCTTTTATGATCGTTTTTATGAAGTTCTACGGACGTTTCGTCAAGTTATGATTCTTTTGGGAAATCTGCCGATTTAAGCTTAATTATGAATGGTTTATAGGTGAGTATAAGCTGTGTATATATAGTGTTTGCGAAGCTTAGGACGTAAGGAACAATTTCCGTGAAGGAACTACGGGCATTCGCACGTTCGATGGAGGGTATTTTTGTCATTTTGGAGTTTCTTGGAGTGGTTCGAGCTTGGACATCGTCGTCCTAGCAGCTTGTCATCGGACGACAGGTAGGTTATGGTTTAAACATCTAGACTTAGCATATGTCAGATAAAAGTGTACTAGCTGGCATCCTTGGGTTGGATTATTAGGTTGGTACCACAGACCTTGACTGCTTTATTCATGTCCGCCTACTTTTGTTCCTCCGTTACTTGTAGTACTTGCCGATATGTTTTATTTACCCTTGTGGTACTGTGAGGCCTTGTTGACTCTGGAACATAGAAGGTGGGATATTGGGAATGTCCGCGAGTCCCGGACAGAGAATTATCCTTCTAGGCTGGTTATGCTTGCTGAGTAGCTATGGGCCTGGGCAGAGTCGATAGGTTGATTGTGAGCTGCTGGGCAGCTATTGTGTTTGATCATACCATTTCCATGCATATAAAGAGGTTTTATCCATGTTTTACTACGGTTTTGGCTTCGGGCCTACTGGCACTATTTTCTAAACCTTGCATGGCCTCGAGGGCCCGTTTTTGATGGAAATGAATTTGAAATGGTTTGATTTAACTTGTGAATATTCTTGGGTAAAAGAAGGTAAAATTATTATTTATATCATCAGTTTTACGATTAACGCTAGATTCGGCAGGGCCGGGGTGCTAGTTGAGTTTTCTTGCTACTTGTGATGATTTTAGCCTCGGTCGGACCGAGCACCTGAGATGACTTTCTATTGTTTAGACCGGGTTATGCTGGGCACCCTTGGAGGGGATTTTGAGATATTTTCCCACTACTTTAGTCCTGGACAGGGTATGGGCATGCATATTCGAGACTGGGTCTCTATCTTGAACCAGACTTGCTTCCGGAGTACATGTCTTGATACTGAGATTTAGTATGGGGTCAGGGACCTCCATGGACCTTGCCATCCGGGCATGGGGCATCGGGCTGTGTGTGCCGGAGGAAGGGTATACGGTGGATTAGAGGTATACGGGCAGTGTCCTACCATGGAACCTACCTGCTGGGCCGGATCGGCACCGGAGGAGGTACATAAAGAGATACAATTTCAGTTGAGATCTTCATGAATCATATCATTCATTGTTTGAGGCTCCACCCTTGTTTGTTGTTTGTTGATTGTACGCTCCGGTAGTATGGGATGCCGGAGGGTTTGTTTTCACTTGTTTGTGTTCCTCGGTTGTATGGGCGGCCGGGGGACTGTAGGTAAACTCTTGCTATTTACTTACAGAATTGTTCCCTGTTATGGTTAAGTATGAAATTGGTTACTGCTAGACTGTTAGTTTCTGGATTTGAGATTGATATGATTAGTTGAGTTTGATTCTTATCTCTGAGTATGCCTATCATTACTCTTTCCCTCTTCCTCTTACACTTGAGGTTACGGGTATACCGCCCATTTCGTAAACTTATTATGTATACACTGTTATTGCAAGGACCCCAGGTGCGTTGTTTCTTACTTTCCCCTGTGCCTATGGTGTATATATTCGGCTTGCTGGCCTCACATGTGGTTCTGTTGATTTCCCTCTGGGCTAGTTCCTGTGTACCTTTCATTGATTTCTGTGACTACTTGCTTCTATTTTGTCTGTTACTACGCTTTTATCTTATATGTGCCCAGTCGGCCTATAATACCTACTGGGTACCTTATGCTTTGCATTTGGTGCTCACCCTACCCCCAGCATCTTTTGGTGCAAATCCTAGCATGGGCCATCACCATTAGATCGCTGTGATTCGTGCTTGGAGATCTGTTGGGGACTAGTTCATACTCAGGGTGAGCTCTTGGCGATCGGAGCTTAGCTTTAGTTTATCTTTTGCTTTATGTACTCTATTACCATTCAGAGATATCTGTATATATTGTTTTGGATCGTTTGCACTCCATGTAAGAGAGATCTTGAGTGATCAAGGTGCGTTTTTGGTGATTTCTATCGCTAAAGTTTGCCCTCGTGCCTAGAAAGGCGACCTCTACGCGTGGCAGCCATTTTCCCCTTCGATAAACCACCTTTGGAGCGGGTTTCAAAAGATAGGAATTGGTATTTCTTGGTTTTATTCAATATTTACACATGATTTGCCAAGTTAACCATCTCGGGGCTCTTTTATGATCGTTTTTATGAAGTTCTACAGACGTTTCGTCAAGTTATGATTCTTTTGGAAAATCTGCCGATTTAAGCTTAATTATTAATTGCTTATAGGTGAGTATAAGCTGCATATATATAGTGTTTGTGAAGCTTAGGACGTAAGGAACAATTTCCGTGAAGGAACTACGGGCATTCGGACGTTCGTTGGAGGGTATTTTTGTCATTTTGGAGTTTCTTAGAGTGGTTCGAGCTTGGACATCGTCTTCCTAGCAGCTTGTCATCGGACGACAGGTAGGTTATGGTTTAAACTCCCTAGACTTAGCATATATCGGATAAAATTGTACTCGCTGGCATCCTTGGGTTGGATTATTAGGTTGGTACCACAGACCTTGACTGCTTTATTCATGTCCGCCTACTTTTGTTCCTCCGTTGCTTGTAGTACTTGCCGATATGTTTTATTTATCCTTGTGGTCCTGTGAGGACTTGTTGACTCTGGAACATAGAAGGTGGGATATTGGGAATGTCCGCGAGTCCCGGGCATTAAATTATCCTTCTAGGCTGGTTATGCTTGCTGAGTAGCTATGGGCCTGTGCAGAGTCGATAGGTTGATTGTGAGCTGCTGGGAAGCTATTGTGTTTGATCATACCATTTCCATGCATATAAAGAGGTTTTATCCATGTTTTACTATGGTTTTGTCTTCGTGCCTACTGGCACTATTTTCTAAACCTTGCATGGCCTCGGGGGCCCGTTTTTGATGGAAATGAATTGGAAATGGTTTGATTTAACTTGTGAATATTCTTGGGTAAAATAAGGTAAAATTATAATTTATATCACCAGTTTTACGATTAACTCTAGACTCGGCAGGGTCGGGGTGCTAGTTGAGTTTTCTTGCTACTTGTGATGATTTTAGCCTCGGTTGGACCGAGCACCTGAGATGACTTTCTATTGTTTAGACCCGGTTATGTCGGGCACCCTTGGAGGGGTTTTTGAGATATTTTCCCACTACTTTAGTCCTGGACAGGGTCTGGGCATGCATATTCGAGACTGTCCTGGGCTTATTTGTTAGATAGTAGCCCATTACTAACTGTCCTGGGCTACGGGGATTGGTTCTCCTACTAGGGGGATTGTAGGAGCCATCATGACCGAGAAATCGGGTCGTGACACTATAACACACGAAAAAACCAAAAAATCCCTATTTCCCATTCCAGGCCACGTTTGAAATCCAAAATCCCACGTTTGCCCCTCCAAACCAACGCTCGCCATTAAATAGGTCGTCACGGACGCCCACGAAAAATTTCGGCCAAAATACCGTCAGACGCACATATCACTCAAAATCCATGGATTTTAACACACGAAAAAACCAAAAAATCACTATTTCCCATTACGGTCCACGTTTAAAATCCAAAAAGCCCACGTGTGCCCGTCCAAACCAACGCACGCCATTAAATAGGTCGTCACGAACGCCCGCGAAAAGTTTTGGCCAAAATCCCCCTAGACGCACATATCACACAAAATCCATTGACTATAACACACGAAAAAAACAAAACAATTTCCCGTTTCGGGCCATGTTTGCAATCCAAAATGCCCATGTTTTACCCTCCAAACCAACGCGCACCATTAAATAGGTCGTCACGAACGCCCAGTAAAATTTTGGCCAAAATACCTCCGGACGCACATATCACACAAAATCCATTGACTATAACACACGAAAAAACCGAAAAATTCCCTATTTCCCGTTACGGGCCACGTTTGAAATCCAAAAAGTCGACGTTTGCCCCTCCAAACCAACGCGCTCCATTAAATAGGTCGTCACGGATGCCCATAAAAAAATAGGCCAAAATACCGCTGGACGCACATATCACACAAAATCGATGGATTATAACACACGAAAAAATCGAAAAATCCCTATTTCCCGTTCCAGACCACGTTTGAAATCCAAAAAGCCCACATTTGCCCCTCCAAACCAACGCTCGCCATTAAATAGGTCGTCACGGACGCCCACGAAAAAGTTTGGCCAAAATACCGCCGGACGCACATATCACTCAAAATCCATGGACTATAACACACGAAAAAATTGAAAAATCTCTATTTCCCGTTACGGGCCAAGCTTGAAATCCAAAAAGCCCACGTTTTCCTCTCCAAACCAACGCGCGCCATTAAATAGGTCATCACGGATGCCCACGAAAAGTTTCGGCAAAAATACCGCCGGACGCACATATCACACAAAATCCATGGACTATAACACACGAAAAATCCCTATTTCCAGTTCCGGGCAACGTTTGAAATCCGAAAAGCCCACGTTTTCCCCTCCAAACCAACGCTCGCCATTAAATAGGTCGTCACGAATGCCCAAGAAAAATTTCGGCCAAAATACCGCCGGACGCACATATCACTCAAAATCCATGGACTATAACACACGAAAAACCAAAAAATCCCTATTCACCGTTACGGGCCACGTTTGAAATCCAAAAAGCCCACGTTTGCCCCTCTAAACTAACGCACGCCATTAAATAGGTCGTCACGGACGCCCACGAAATATTTCGGCCAAAATATCGTCGGACGCACATATCACACAAAATCCATGGACTTTATAAAACACAAAAAAATCAAAAAATCCCTATTTCCCGTTCCGGTCCACGTTTGAAATCCAAAAAGCCCACGTTTGCCCCTCCAAACCAACACTCGCCATTAAATATGTCGTCACGGACGCCCACAAAAATTTTTGGCCAAAATACCGATGGACGCACATATCACTCAAAATCCATGGACTATAACAAAAGAAAAAACCAAAAAATCCCTATTTCCCATTACGGGCCACGTTTGAAATCCAAAAAGCCCACGTTTGAAATCCAAAAAGCCTACGTTTGCCACTCCAAACCAACAAGCGCCATTAAATAGGTCGTCACGGATGCCCACGAAATATTTCGAGCAAAATACCGCCGGACGAACATATCACACAAAATCCATTGACTATATCACACGAAAAAACCAAAAAATCCCTATTTCCCGTTCCAGGCCACGTTTGAAATCCAAAAATCTCACGTTTGCCCCTCCAAACCAACGCTCGCCATTAAATAGGTCGTCACGGACGCCCACAAAAAGGTTTGGCCAAAATACCGTCGGACGCACATATCACTCAAAATCCATGGACTATAACACACGAAAAAACTGAAAAATCCCTATTTCCCGTTACGGGCCACGCTTGAAATCCAAAAAGCCCACGTTTTCCCCTCCAAACCAACGCGCGCCATTAAATAGGTCATCACAGACGCCCACGAAAATTTTCGGCAAAGTTACCGCCGGACGCACATATCACACAAAATCCACGGACTATAACACACGAAAAATCCTATTTCAATTTCCGGGCAACGTTTGAAATCCAAAAAGCCCACGTTTTCCCCTCCAAACCAACGCTCGCCATTAAAAAGGTCGTCACGAATGCCCAAGAAAAATTTCGGCCAAAATACCGCGGACGCACATATCACTCAAAATCCATGGACTATAACACACGAAGAACCAAAAAATCCCTATATACTGTTACGGGCCACGTTTGAAATTCAAAAAGCCCACGTTTGCCCCTCTAAACCAACGCACGCCATTAAATAGGTCGTCACGGACGCCCACGAAATATTTCGGCCAAATTAATGCCGGACGCACATATCACACAAAATCCATGGACTTTATAACACACAAAAAAATCGAAAAATCCCTATTTCCCATTCCGGTCCACATTTGAAATCAAAAAAGCCCACGTTTGCCCCTCCAAACCAACACTCTCCATTAAATATGTCGTCACGGACACCCACAAAAATATTTGGCCAAAATACCGCTGGACGCACATATCACTCAAAATCCATGGACTATAACACAAGAAAAAACCAAAAAATCCCAATTTCCCATTACGGGCCACGTTTGAAATCCAAAAAGCCCACGTTTGGAATCCAAAAAGCCCACGTTTGCCACTCCAAACCAACACGCGCCATTAAATAGGTCGTCACGGACGCCCACAAAATATTTCGAGCAAAATACCGCCGGACGAACATATCACACAAAATCCATGGACTATAACACACGAAAAAACCAAAAAATCCCTATTTCCCGTTCCAGGCCACGTTTGAAATCCAAAAAGCCCACGTTTTCCCCTCCAAACCAACGCTCGCCATTAAATAGGTCGTCACGGACACCCACGAAAAAGTTTGGCCAAAATACCGCCGGACGCACATATCACATGGACTATAACACACGAAAAATCCCTATTTCAATTTCCGGGCAACGTTTGAAATCCAAAAGGCCCACGTTTTCCCCTCCAAACCAACGCTCGCCATTAAATAGGTCGTCACGAATGCCCAAGAAAAATTTCGGCCAAAATACCGCCGGACGCACATATCACTCAAAATCCATGGACTATAACACACGAAGAACCAAAAAATCCCTATTTACCGTTACGGGCCACGTTTGAAATTCAAAAAGCCCACGTTTTCCCTTCTAAACCAACGCACGCCATTAAATAGGTCGTCACGGACGCCCACGAAATATTTCGGCCAAATTATCGCCGGACGCACATATTACACAAAATCCATGGACTTTATAACACACAAAAAAATCGAAAAATCCCTATTTCCCGTTCCGGTCCACGTTTGAAATCCAAAAAGCCCACGTTTGCCCCTCCAAACCAACACTCTCCATTAAATATGTCGTCACGGACGCCCACAAAAATATTTGGCCAAAATACCGCTGGACGCACATATCACTCAAAATCCATGGACTATAACACAAGAAAAAACCAAAAAATCCCAATTTCCCATTACGGGCCACGTTTGAAATCCAAAAAGCCCATGTTTGAAATCCAAAAAGCCCACGTTTGCCACTCCAAACCAAAACGCACCATTAAATAGGTCGTCACGGACGCCCATGAAATATTTCGAGCAAAATACCGCCGGATGAACATATCACACAAAATCCATGGACTATAACACACGAAAAAAAAAATCCCTATTTCCCGTTCCAGGCCACGTTTGAAATCCAAAAAGCCCACTTTTGCCCCTCCAAACCAACGCTCGCCATTAAATAGGTCGTCACGGACGCCCACGAAAAAGTTTGGCCAAAATACCGCCGCGCGCACATATCACTCAAAATCCATGGACTATAACACACGAAAAAACCAAAACTATTTCCTGTTTCGGGCCATGTTTGAAATCCAAAAAGCCCACGTTTTCCCCTCCAAACCAACGTGCGCCATTAAATAGGTCATCACGGACGCCCATGAAAATTTTTGGCAAAAATACCGCCGGACGCACATATCACAAAATCCATGGACTATAACACACGAAAAATCCCTATTTCCAGTTCCGGGCAACGTTTGAAATCCAAAAAGCCCACGTTTTCCCCTCCAAACCAACGCTCGCCATTAAATAGGTCGTCACGAATGCCCAAGAAAAATTTCGGCCAAAATACCGCCGTACGCACATATCACTCAAAATCCATGGACTATAACACACGAAAAACCAAAAAATCCCTATTTACCGTTACGGGCCACGTTTGAAATCCAAAAAGCCCACGTTTGCCCCTCTAAACCAACGCACGCCATTAAATAGGTCGTCACGGACGCCCACGAAATATTTCGGCCAAACTATCGTCGGACGCACATATCACACAAAATCCATGGACTATCACACAAAATCCATGGACTTTATAACACACAAAAAAATCGAAAAATCCCTATTTCCCGTTCTGGTCCACGTTTGAAATCCAAAAAGCCCACGTTTGCCCCTCCAAACCAACACTCTCCATTAAATATGTCGTCACGGACGCCCACAAAAATTTTTGGCCAAAATACCGCTGGACGCACATATCACTCAAAATCCATGGACTATAACACAAGAAAAAACCAAAAAATCCCAATTTCTCATTACGAGCCACGTTTGAAATCCAAAAAGCCCACGTTTGCCACTCCAAACCAACACGCGCCATTAAATAGGTCATCACGGACGCCCACAAAATATTTCGAGCAAAATACCGCCGGACGAACATATCACACAAAATCCATGGACTATAACACACGAAAAAACCAAAAAATCCCTATTTCCCGTTCCAGGCCACGTTTGGAATCCAAAAAGCCCACGTTTGCCCCTCCGAACCAACGCTCGCCATTAAATAGGTCGTCACGGACACCCACGAAAAAGTTTGGCCAAAATACCGCCGGACGCACATATCACATGGACTATAACACACGAAAAATCCCTATTTCAATTTCCGGGCAACGTTTGAAATCCAAAAGGCCCACGTTTTCCCCTCCAAACCAACGCTCGCCATTAAATAGGTCGTCACGAATGCCCAAGAAAAATTTCGGCCAAAATACCGCCGTACGCACATATCACTCAAAATCCATGGACTATAACACACGAAAAATCAAAGAATTCCTATTTACCGTTACGGGCCACGTTTGAAATTCAAAAAGCCCACGTTTGCTCCTCTAAACCAACGCACGCCATTAAATAGGTCGTCACGGACGCCCACGAAATATTTCGGCCAAATTATCGTCGGACGCACATATCACACAAAATCCATGGACTTTATAACACACAAAAAAATCGAAAAATCCCTATTTCCCGTTCCGGTCCACGTTTGAAATCCAAAAAGCCCACGTTTGCCCCTCCAAACCAACACTCTCCATTAAATATGTCGTCACGGACGCCCACAAAAATTTTTGGCCAAAATACCGCTGGACGCACATATCACTCAAAATCCATGGACTATAACACAAGAAAAAACCAAAAAATCCCAATTTCCCATTACGGGCCACGTTTGAAATCCAAAAGGCCCACGTTTGCCACTCCAAACCAACACGCGCCATTAAATAGGTCGTCACGGACGCCCACGAAATATTTCGAGCAAAATACCGCCGGATGAACATATCACACAAAATCCATGGACTATAACACACGAAAAAAAAAAATCCCTATTTCCCGTTCCAGGCCACGTTTGAAATCCAAAAAGCCCACTTTTGCCCCTCCAAACCAACGCTCGCCATTAAATAGGTCGTCACGGACGCCCACGAAAAAGTTTGGCCAAAATACCGCCGCGCGCACATATCACTCAAAATCCATGGACTATAAGACACGAAAAAACCAAAACTATTTCCTGTTTCGGGCCATGTTTGATCCAAAAAGCCCACGTTTTCCCCTCCAAACCAACGTGCGCCATTAAATAGGTCATCACGGACGCCCATGAAAATTTTTGGCAAAAATACCGCCGGACGCACATATCACACAAAATCCATGGACTATAACACACGAAAAATCCCTATTTCCAGTTCCGGGCAACGTTTGAAATCCAAAAAGCCCACGTTTTCCCCTCCAAACCAACGCTCGCCATTAAATAGGTCGTCACGAATGCCCAAGAAAAATTTCGGCCAAAATACCGCCGTACGCACATATCACTCAAAATCCATGGACTATAACACACGAAAAAACCAAAAAATCCCTATTTCCCGTTCCAGGCCATGTTTGAAATCCAAAAAGCCCACGTTTGCCCCTCCGAACCAACACTCGCCATTAAATAGGTCGTCACGGACACCCACGAAAAAGTTTGGCCAAAATACCGCCGGACGCACATATCACATGGACTATAACACACGAAAAATCCCTATTTCAATTTCCGGGCAACGTTTGAAATCCAAAAGGCCCACGTTTTCCCCTCAAAACCAACGCTCGCCATTAAATAGGTCGTCACGAATGCCCAAGAAAAATTTCGGCCAAAATACCGCCGAACGCACATATCACTCAAAATCCATGGACTATAACACACGAAGAACCAAAAAATCCCTATTTACCGTTACGGGCCACGTTTGAAATTCAAAAAGCCCACGTTTTCCCTTCTAAACCAACGCACGCCATTAAATAGGTCGTCACGGACGCCCACGAAATATTTCGGCCAACTTATCGCCGGACGCACATATCACACAAAATCCATGGACTTTATAACACACAAAAAAATCGAAAAATCCCTATTTCCCGTTCCGGTCCACGTTTGAAATCCAAAAAGCCCACGTTTGCCCCTACAAACCAACACTCTCCATTAAATATGTCGTCACGGACGCCCACAAAAATATTTGGCCAAAATACCGCTGGACGCACATATCACTCAAAATCCATGGACTATAACACAAGAAAAAACCAAAAAATCCCAATTTCCCATTACGGGCCACGTTTGAAATCCAAAAAGCCCATGTTTGAAATCCAAAAAGCCCACGTTTGCCACTCCAAACCAAAACGCACCATTAAATAGGTCGTCACGGACGCCCACGAAATATTTCGAGCAAAATACCGCCGGATGAACATATCACACAAAATCCATGGACTATAACACACGAAAAAAAAAAATCCCTATTTCCCGTTCCAGGCCACGTTTGAAATCCAAAAAGCCCACTTTTGCCCCTCCAAACCAACGCTCGCCATTAAATAGGTCGTCACGGACGCCCACGAAAAAGTTTGGCCAAAATACCGCCGCGCGCACATATCACTCAAAATCCATGGACTATAAGACACGAAAAAACCAAAACTATTTCCTGTTTCGGGCCATGTTTGATCCAAAAAGCCCACGTTTTCCCCTCCAAACCAACGTGCGCCATTAAATAGGTCATCACGGACGCCCATGAAAATTTTTGGCAAAAATACCGCCGGACGCACATATCACACAAAATCCATGGACTATAACACACGAAAAATCCCTATTTCCAGTTCCGGGCAACGTTTGAAATCCAAAAAGCCCACGTTTTCCCCTCCAAACCAACGCTCGCCATTAAATAGGTCGTCACGAATGCCCAAGAAAAATTTCGGCCAAAATACCGCCGTACGCACATATCACTCAAAATCCATGGACTATAACACACGAAAAAACCAAAAAATCCCTATTTCCCGTTCCAGGCCACGTTTGAAATCCAAAAAGCCCACGTTTGCCCCTCTGAACCAACGCTCGCCATTAAATAGGTCGTCACGGACACCCACGAAAAAGTTTGGCCAAAATACCGCCGGACGCACATATCACATGGACTATAACACACGAAAAATCCCTATTTCAATTTCCGGGCAACGTTTGAAATCCAAAAGGCCCACGTTTTCCCC
This sequence comes from Jaltomata sinuosa, assembly GCA_003996215.1. Classification (NCBI taxonomy): domain Eukaryota; kingdom Viridiplantae; phylum Streptophyta; class Magnoliopsida; order Solanales; family Solanaceae; genus Jaltomata; species Jaltomata sinuosa. The sequence goes on from QJPP01004634.1 coordinate 73,891, forward strand.
TCCAAACCAACGCTCGCCATTAAATAGGTCGTCACGAATGCCCAAGAAAAATTTCGGCCAAAATACCGCCGGACGCACATATCACTCAAAATCCATGGACTATAACACACAAAGAACCAAAAAATCCCTATTTACCGTTACGGGCCACGTTTGAAATTCAAAAAGCCCACGTTTGCCCTTCTAAACCAACGCACGCCATTAAATAGGTCGTCACGGACGCCCACGAAATATTTCGGCCAAATTATCGCGGACGCACATATCACACAAAATCCATGGACTTTATAACACACAAAAAAATCGAAAAATCCCTATTTCCCGTTCCGGTCCACTTTTGAAATCCAAAAAGCCCACGTTTGCCCCTCCAAACCAACACTCTCCATTAAATATGTCGTCACGGACGCCCACAAAAATTTTTGGCCAAAATACCGCTGGACGCACATATCACTCAAAATCCATGGACTATAACACAAGAAAAAACCAAAAAATCCCAATTTCCCATTACGGGCCACGTTTGAAATCCAAAAAGCCCATGTTTGAAATCCAAAAAGCCCACGTTTGCCACTCCAAACCAAAATGCACCATTAAATAGGTCGTCACGGACGCCCACGAAAGATTTCGAGCAAAATACCGCCGGACGAACATATCACACAAAATCCATGGACTATAACACACGAAAAAAAAATCCCTATTTCCCGTTCCAGGCCACGTTTGAAATCCAAAAAGCCCACTTTTGCCCCTCCAAACCAACGCTCGCCATTAAATAGGTCGTCACGGACGCCCACGAAAAAGTTTGGCCAAAATACCGCCGCGCGCACATATCACTCAAAATCCATGGACTATAACACACGAAAAAACCAAAACTATTTCCTGTTTCGGGCCATGTTTGAAATCCAAAAAGCCCATGTTTTCCCCTCCAAACCAACGTGCGCCATTAAATAGGTCATCACGGACGCCCATGAAAATTTTTGGCAAAAATACCGCCGGACGCACATATCACACAAAATCCATAGACTATAACACACGAAAAATCCCTATTTCCAGTTCCGGGCAACGTTTGAAATCCAAAAAGCCCACGTTTTCCCCTCCAAACCAATGCTCGCCATTAAATAGGTCGTCACGAATGCCCAAGAAAAATTTCGGCCAAAATACCGCCGTACGCACATATCACTCAAAATCCATGGACTATAACACACGAAAAATCAAAGAATTCCTATTTACCGTTACGGGCCACGTTTGAAATTCAAAAAGCCCACGTTTGCTCCTCTAAACCAACGCACGCCATTAAATAGGTCGTCACGGACGCCCACGAAATATTTCGGCCAAATTATCGTCGGACGCACATATCACACAAAATCCATGGACTTTATAACACACAAAAAAATCGAAAAATCCCTATTTCCCGTTCCGGTCCACGTTTGAAATCCAAAAAGCCCACGTTTGCCCCTCCAAACCAACACTCTCCATTAAATATGTCGTCACGGACGCCCACAAAAATTTTTGGCCAAAATACCGCTGGACGCACATATCACTCAAAATCCATGGACTATAACACAAGAAAAAACCAAAAAATCCCAATTTCCCATTACGGGCCACGTTTGAAATCCAAAAGGCCCACGTTTGCCACTCCAAACCAACACGCGCCATTAAATAGGTCGTCACGGACGCCCACGAAATATTTCGAGCAAAATACCGCCGGACGAACATATCACACAAAATCCATGGACTATAACACACGAAAAAACCAAAAAATCCCTATTTCCCGTTCCAGGCCACGTTTGAAATCCAAAAAGCCAACGTTTGCCCCTCCAAACCAACGCTTGCCATTAAATAGGTCATCACGCACGCCCACGAAAATGTTTGGTCAAAATACCGCCGGACGCACATATCATTCAAAATCCATGGACTATAACACACGAAAAAACTGAAAAATCCCTATTTCCTGTTACGGGCCACGCTTGAAATCCAAAAAGCCCACGTTTTCCCCTCCAAACCAACGCGCGCCATTAAATAGGTCATCACGGACACCCACGAAAATTTCGGCAAAAATACCGCCGGACGCACATATCACACAAAATCCATGGACTATAACACACGAAAAATCCCTATTTCCAGTTCCGGGCAACGTTTGAAATCCGAAAAGCCCACGTTTTCCCCTCCAAACCAACGCTCGCCATTAAATAGGTCATCACGAATGCCCAAGAAAAATTTCGGCCAAAATACCGCCGGACGCACATATCACTCAAAATCCATGGACTATAACACACGAAAAACCAAAAAATCCCTATTCACCGTTACGGGCCACGTTTGAAATCCAAAAAGCCCACGTTTGCCCCTCTAAACCAACGCACGCCATTAAATAGGTCATCACGGACGCCCACGAAATATTTCGGCCAAAATATCGTCGGACGCACATATCACACAAAATCCATGGACTTTATAAAACACAAAAAAATCAAAAAATCCCTATTTCCCGTTCCGGTCCACGTTTGAAATCCAAAAAGCCCACGTTTGCCCCTCCAAACCAACACTCGCCATTAAATATGTCGTCACGGACGCCCACAAAAATTTTTGGCCAAAATACCGATGGACGCACATATCACTCAAAATCCATGGACTATAACAAAAGAAAAAACCAAAAAATCCCTATTTCCCATTACGGGCCACGTTTGAAATCCAAAAAGCCCACGTTTGAAATCCAAAAAGCCTACGTTTGCCACTCCAAACCAACAAGCGCCATTAAATAGGTCGTCACGGATGCCCACGAAATATTTCGAGCAAAATACCGCCGGACGAACATATCACACAAAATCCATTGACTATATCACACGAAAAAACCAAAAAATCCCTATTTCCCGTTCCAGGCCACGTTTGAAATCCAAAAATCTCACGTTTGCCCCTCCAAACCAACGCTCGCCATTAAATAGGTCGTCACGGACGCCCACAAAAAGGTTTGGCCAAAATACCGTCGGACGCACATATCACTCAAAATCCATGGACTATAACACACGAAAAAACTGAAAAATCCCTATTTCCCGTTACGGGCCACGCTTGAAATCCAAAAAGCCCACGTTTTCCCCTCCAAACCAACGCGCGCCATTAAATAGGTCATCACAGACGCCCACGAAAATTTTCGGCAAAGTTACCGCCGGACGCACATATCACACAAAATCCACGGACTATAACACACGAAAAATCCTATTTCAATTTCCGGGCAACGTTTGAAATCCAAAAAGCCCACGTTTTCCCCTCCAAACCAACGCTCGCCATTAAAAAGGTCGTCACGAATGCCCAAGAAAAATTTCGGCCAAAATACCGCGGACGCACATATCACTCAAAATCCATGGACTATAACACACGAAGAACCAAAAAATCCCTATATACTGTTACGGGCCACGTTTGAAATTCAAAAAGCCCACGTTTGCCCCTCTAAACCAACGCACGCCATTAAATAGGTCGTCACGGACGCCCACGAAATATTTCGGCCAAATTAATGCCGGACGCACATATCACACAAAATCCATGGACTTTATAACACACAAAAAAATCGAAAAATCCCTATTTCCCATTCCGGTCCACATTTGAAATCAAAAAAGCCCACGTTTGCCCCTCCAAACCAACACTCTCCATTAAATATGTCGTCACGGACACCCACAAAAATATTTGGCCAAAATACCGCTGGACGCACATATCACTCAAAATCCATGGACTATAACACAAGAAAAAACCAAAAAATCCCAATTTCCCATTACGGGCCACGTTTGAAATCCAAAAAGCCCACGTTTGGAATCCAAAAAGCCCACGTTTGCCACTCCAAACCAACACGCGCCATTAAATAGGTCGTCACGGACGCCCACAAAATATTTCGAGCAAAATACCGCCGGACGAACATATCACACAAAATCCATGGACTATAACACACGAAAAAACCAAAAAATCCCTATTTCCCGTTCCAGGCCACGTTTGAAATCCAAAAAGCCCACGTTTTCCCCTCCAAACCAACGCTCGCCATTAAATAGGTCGTCACGGACACCCACGAAAAAGTTTGGCCAAAATACCGCCGGACGCACATATCACATGGACTATAACACACGAAAAATCCCTATTTCAATTTCCGGGCAACGTTTGAAATCCAAAAGGCCCACGTTTTCCCCTCCAAACCAACGCTCGCCATTAAATAGGTCGTCACGAATGCCCAAGAAAAATTTCGGCCAAAATACCGCCGGACGCACATATCACTCAAAATCCATGGACTATAACACACGAAGAACCAAAAAATCCCTATTTACCGTTACGGGCCACGTTTGAAATTCAAAAAGCCCACGTTTGCCCTTCTAAACCAACGCACGCCATTAAATAGGTCGTCACGGACGCCCACGAAATATTTCGGCCAAATTATCGCCGGACGCACATATTACACAAAATCCATGGACTTTATAACACACAAAAAAATCGAAAAATCCCTATTTCCCGTTCCGGTCCACGTTTGAAATCCAAAAAGCCCACGTTTGCCCCTCCAAACCAACACTCTCCATTAAATATGTCGTCACGGACGCCCACAAAAATATTTGGCCAAAATACCGCTGGACGCACATATCACTCAAAATCCATGGACTATAACACAAGAAAAAACCAAAAAATCCCAATTTCCCATTACGGGCCACGTTTGAAATCCAAAAAGCCCATGTTTGAAATCCAAAAAGCCCACGTTTGCCACTCCAAACCAAAATGCACCATTAAATAGGTCGTCACGGACGCCCACGAAAGATTTCGAGCAAAATACCGCCGGACGAACATATCACACAAAATCCATGGACTATAACACACGAAAAAAAAATCCCTATTTCCCGTTCCAGGCCACGTTTGAAATCCAAAAAGCCCACTTTTGCCCCTCCAAACCAACGCTCGCCATTAAATAGGTCGTCACGGACGCCCACGAAAAAGTTTGGCCAAAATACCGCCGCGCGCACATATCACTCAAAATCCATGGACTATAACACACGAAAAAACCAAAACTATTTCCTGTTTCGGGCCATGTTTGAAATCCAAAAAGCCCACGTTTTCCCCTCCAAACCAACATGCGCCATTAAATAGGTCATCACGGACGCCCATGAAAATTTTCGGCAAAAATACCGCCGGACGCACATATCACACAAAATCCATGGACTATAACACACGAAAAATCCCTATTTCCAGTTCCGGGCAACGTTTGAAATCCAAAAAGCCCACGTTTTCCCCTCCAAACCAACGCTCGCCATTAAATAGGTCATCACGAATGCCCAAGAAAAATTTCGGCCAAAATACCGCCGTACGCACATATCACTCAAAATCCATAGACTATAACACACGAAAAACCAAAAAATCCCTATTTACCGTTACGGGCCACGTTTGAAATCCAAAAAGCCCACGTTTGCCCCTCTAAACCAACGCACGCCATTAAATAGGTCGTCACGGACGCCCACGAAATATTTCGGCCAAATTATCGTCGGACGCACATATCACACAAAATCCATGGACTTTATAACACACAAAAAAATCGAAAAATCCCTATTTCCCGTTCCGGTCCACGTTTGAAATCCAAAAAGCCCACGTTTGCCCCTCCAAACCAACACTCTCCATTAAATATGTCGTCACGGACGCCCACAAAAATTTTTGGCCAAAATACCGCTGGACGCACATATCACTCAAAATCCATGGACTATAACACAAGAAAATATTTTTCTAAAATGCCCAATTTCAAAATCCCAATTTCCCATTACGAGCCACGTTTGAAATCCAAAAAGCCCACGTTTGCCACTCCAAACCAACACGCGCCATTAAATAGGTCATCACGGACGCCCACAAAATATTTCGAGCAAAATACCGCCGGACGAACATATCACACAAAATCCATGGACTATAACACACGAAAAAACCAAAAAATCCCTATTTCCCGTTCCAGGCCACGTTTGGAATCCAAAAAGCCCACGTTTGCCCCTCCGAACCAACGCTCGCCATTAAATAGGTCGTCACGGACACCCACGAAAAAGTTTGGCCAAAATACCGCCGGACGCACATATCACATGGACTATAACACACGAAAAATCCCTATTTCAATTTCCGGGCAACGTTTGAAATCCAAAAGGCCCACGTTTTCCCCTCCAAACCAACGCTCGCCATTAAATAGGTCGTCACGAATGCCCAAGAAAAATTTCGGCCAAAATACCGCCGGACGCACATATCACTCAAAATCCATGGACTATAACACACAAAGAACCAAAAAATCCCTATTTACCGTTACGGGCCACGTTTGAAATTCAAAAAGCCCACGTTTGCCCTTCTAAACCAACGCACGCCATTAAATAGGTCGTCACGGACGCCCACGAAATATTTCGGCCAAATTATCGCCGGACGCACATATCACACAAAATCCATGGACTTTATAACACACAAAAAAATCGAAAAATCCCTATTTCCCGTTCCGGTCCACGTTTGAAATCCAAAAAGCCCACGTTTGCCCCTCCAAACCAACACTCTCCATTAAATATGTCGTCACGGACGCCCACAAAAATATTTGGCCAAAATACCGCTGGACGCACATATCACTCCCATGGACTATAACACAAGAAAAAACCAAAAAATCCCAATTTCCCATTACGGGCCACGTTTGAAATCCAAAAAGCCCATGTTTGAAATCCAAAAAGCCCACGTTTGCCACTCCAAACCAAAACGCACCATTAAATAGGTCGTCACGGACGCCCACGAAATATTTCGAGCAAAATACCGCCGGATGAACATATCACACAAAATCCATGGACTATAACACACGAAAAACAATAATCCCTATTTCTCGTTCCAGGCCACGTTTGAAATCCAAAAAGCCCACTTTTGCCCCTCCAAACCAACGCTCGCCATTAAATAGGTCGTCACGGACGCCCACGAAAAAGTTTGGCCAAAATACCGCCGCGCGCACATATCACTCAAAATCCATGGACTATAAGACACGAAAAAACCAAAACTATTTCCTGTTTCGGGCCATGTTTGAAATCCAAAAAGCCCACGTTTTCCCCTCCAAACCAACGTGCGCCATTAAATAGGTCATCACGGACGCCCATGAAAATTTTTGGCAAAAATACCGCCGGACGCACATATCACACAAAATCCATGGACTATAACACACGAAAAATCCCTATTTCCAGTTCCGGGCAACGTTTGAAATCCAAAAAGCCCACGTTTTCCCCTCCAAACCAACGCTCGCCATTAAATAGGTCGTCACGAATGCCCAAGAAAAATTTCGGCCAAAATACCGCCGTACGCACATATCACTCAAAATCCATGGACTATAACACACGAAGAACCAAAAAATCCCTATTTACCGTTACGGGCCACGTTTGAAATTCAAAAAGCCCACGTTTTCCCTTCTAAACCAACGCACGCCATTAAATAGGTCGTCACGGACGCCCACGAAATATTTCGGCCAACTTATCGCCGGACGCACATATCACACAAAATCCATGGACTTTATAACACACAAAAAAATCGAAAAATCCCTATTTCCCGTTCCGGTCCACGTTTGAAATCCAAAAAGCCCACGTTTGCCCCTACAAACCAACACTCTCCATTAAATATGTCGTCACGGACGCCCACAAAAATATTTGGCCAAAATACCGCTGGACGCACATATCACTCAAAATCCATGGACTATAACACAAGAAAAAACCAAAAAATCCCAATTTCCCATTACGGGCCACGTTTGAAATCCAAAAAGCCCATGTTTGAAATCCAAAAAGCCCACGTTTGCCACTCCAAACCAAACGCACCATTAAATAGGTCGTCACGGACGCCCACGAAATATTTCGAGCAAAATACCGCCGGATGAACATATCACACAAAATCCATGGACTATAACACACGAAAAAAAAAAATCCCTATTTCCCGTTCCAGGCCACGTTTGAAATCCAAAAAGCCCACTTTTGCCCCTCCAAACCAACGCTCGCCATTAAATAGGTCGTCACGGACGCCCACGAAAAAGTTTGGCCAAAATACCGCCGCGCGCACATATCACTCAAAATCCATGGACTATAAGACACGAAAAAACCAAAACTATTTCCTGTTTCGGGCCATGTTTGATCCAAAAAGCCCACGTTTTCCCCTCCAAACCAACGTGCGCCATTAAATAGGTCATCACGGACGCCCATGAAAATTTTTGGCAAAAATACCGCCGGACGCACATATCACACAAAATCCATGGACTATAACACACGAAAAATCCCTATTTCCAGTTCCGGGCAACGTTTGAAATCCAAAAAGCCCACGTTTTCCCCTCCAAACCAACGCTCGCCATTAAATAGGTCGTCACGAATGCCCAAGAAAAATTTCGGCCAAAATACCGCCGTACGCACATATCACTCAAAATCCATGGACTATAACACACGAAAAAACCAAAAAATCCCTATTTCCCGTTCCAGGCCATGTTTGAAATCCAAAAAGCCCACGTTTGCCCCTCCGAACCAACACTCGCCATTAAATAGGTCGTCACGGACACCCACGAAAAAGTTTGGCCAAAATACCGCCGGACGCACATATCACATGGACTATAACACACGAAAAATCCCTATTTCAATTTCCGGGCAACGTTTGAAATCCAAAAGGCCCACGTTTTCCCCTCAAAACCAACGCTCGCCATTAAATAGGTCGTCACGAATGCCCAAGAAAAATTTCGGCCAAAATACCGCCGGACGCACATATCACTCAAAATCCATGGACTATAACACACGAAGAACCAAAAAATCCCTATTTACCGTTACGGGCCACGTTTGAAATTCAAAAAGCCCACGTTTGCCCTTCTAAACCAACGCACGCCATTAAATAGGTCGTCACGGACGCCCACGAAATATTTCGGCCAAATTATCGCCGGACGCACATATCACACAAAATCCATGGACTTTATAACACACAAAAAAATCGAAAAATCCCTATTTCCCGTTCCGGTCCACGTTTGAAATCCAAAAAGCCCACGTTTGCCCCTCCAAACCAACACTCTCCATTAAATATGTCGTCACGGACGCCCACAAAAATATTTGGCCAAAATACCGCTGGACGCACATATCACTCAAAATCCATGGACTATAACACAAGAAAAAACCAAAAAATCCCAATTTCCCATTACGGGCCACGTTTGAAATCCAAAAAGCCCATGTTTGAAATCCAAAAAGCCCACGTTTGCCACTCCAAACCAAAACGCACCATTAAATAGGTCGTCACGGACGCCCACGAAATATTTCGAGCAAAATACCGCCGGATGAACATATCACACAAAATCCATGGACTATAACACACGAAAAAAAAAATCCCTATTTCCCGTTCCAGGCCACGTTTGAAATCCAAAAAGCCCACTTTTGCCCCTCCAAACCAACGCTCGCCATTAAATAGGTCGTCACGGACGCCCACGAAAAAGTTTGGCCAAAATACCGCCGCGCGCACATATCACTCAAAATCCATGGACTATAAGACACGAAAAAACCAAAACTATTTCCTGTTTCGGGCCATGTTTGAAATCCAAAAAGCCCACGTTTTCCCCTCCAAACCAACGTGCGCCATTAAATAGGTCATCACGGACGCCCATGAAAATTTTTGGCAAAAATACCGCCGGACGCACATATCACACAAAATCCATGGACTATAACACACGAAAAATCCCTATTTCCAGTTCCGGGCAACGTTTGAAATCCAAAAAGCCCACGTTTTCCCCTCCAAACCAATGCTCGCCATTAAATAGGTCGTCACGAATGCCCAAGAAAAATTTCGGCCAAAATACCGCCGTACGCACATATCACTCAAAATCCATGGACTATAACACACGAAAAATCAAAAAATTCCTATTTACCGTTACGGGCCACGTTTGAAATTCAAAAAGCCCACGTTTGCTCCTCTAAACCAACGCACGCCATTAAATAGGTCGTCACGGACGCCCACGAAATATTTCGGCCAAATTATCGTCGGACGCACATATCACACAAAATCCATGGACTTTATAACACACAAAAAAATCGAAAAATCCCTATTTCCCGTTCCGGTCCACGTTTGAAATCCAAAAAGCCCACGTTTGCCCCTCCAAACCAACACTCTCCATTAAATATGTCGTCACGGACGCCCACAAAATTTTTTGGCCAAAATACCGCTGGACGCACATATCACTCAAAATCCATGGACTATAACACAAGAAAAAACCAAAAAATCCCAATTTCCCATTACGGGCCACGTTTGAAATCCAAAAAGCCCACGTTTGCCACTCCAAACCAACACGCGCCATTAAATAGGTCGTCACGGATGCCCACGAAATATTTCGAGCAAAATACCGCCGGACGAACATATCACACAAAATCCATGGACTATAACACACGAAAAAACCAAAAAATCCCTATTTCCCGTTCCAGGCCACGTTTGAAATCCAAAAAGCCAACGTTTGCCCCTCCAAACCAACGCTTGCCATTAAATAGGTCATCACGCACGCCCACGAAAATGTTTGGTCAAAATACCGCCGGACGCACATATCATTCAAAATCCATGGACTATAACACACGAAAAAACTGAAAAATCCCTATTTCCTGATACGGGCCACTCTTGAAATCCAAAAAGCCCACGTTTTCCCCTCCAAACCAACGCGCGACATTAAATAGGTCATCACGGACACCCACGAAAATTTTCGGCAAAAATACCGCCGGACGCACATATCACACAAAATCCATGGACTATAACACACGAAAAATCCCTATTTACAGTTCCGGGCAACGTTTGAAATCCAAAAAGCCCACGTTTTCCCCTCCAAACCAACGCTCACCATTAAATAGGTCGTCACGAATGCCCAAGAAAAGTTTCGGCCAAAATACCGCCGGACGCACATATCACTCAAAATCCATGAACTATAACACACGAAAAACCAAAAAATCCCTATTTACCGTTACGGGCCACGTTTGAAATCCAAAAAGCCCACGTTTGCCCCTCTAAACCAACGCACGCCATTAAATAGGTCATCACGGACGCCCACGAAATATTTCGGCCAAATTATCGTCGGACGCACATATCACACAAAATCCATGGACTTTATAACACACAAAAAAATCGAAAAATCCCTATTTCCCGTTCCGGTCCACGTTTGAAATCAAAAAAGCCCACATTTGCCCCTTCAAACCAACACTCTCCATTAAATATGTCGTCACGGACGCCCACAAAAAATTTTGGCCAAAATACCGCTGGACGCACATATCACTCAAAATCCATGGACTATAACACAAGAAAAAACCAAAAAATCCCAATTTCCCATTACTGCCCACGTTTGAAATCCAAAAAGCCCACGTTTGCCACTCCAAACCAACACGCGCCATTAAATAGGTCGTCACGGACGCCCACGAAATATTTCGAGCAAAATACCGCCGGACGAACATATCACACAAAATCCATGGATTATAACACACGAAAAAACCAAAAAATCCCTATTTCCCGTTCCAAGCCACGTTTGAAATCCAAAAAGCCCACGTTTGCCCCTCCAAACCAACGCTCGCCATTAAATAGGTCGTCACGCACGCCCACGAAATTTTTTTGCCAAAATACCGCCGGACGCACCTATCACTCAAAATCCATGGACTATAACACACGAAAAAACTGAAAAATCCCTATTTCCCGTTACGGGCCACGCTTGAAATCCAAAAAGCCCATGTTTTCCCCTCCAAATGAACGCGCACCATTAAAATAGGTCATCACGGACGCCCACGAAAATTTTCGGCAAAAATATCGCCGGACGCACATATCACACAAAATCAATGGACTATAACACACGAAAAATCCCTATTTCCAGTTCCGGGCAACGTTTGAAATCCAAAAAGCCCACGTTTTCCCCTCCAAACCAACGCTCGCCATTAAATATATCGTCACGAATGCCCAAGAAAAATTTCGGCCTAAATACCGCCGGACGCACATATCACTCAAAATCCATGGACTATAACACACGAAAAACCAAAAAATCCATATTTACCGTTACGGGCCACGTTTGAAATCCAAAAAGCCCACGTTTGTCCCTCTAAACCAACGCACGCCATTAAATAGGTCGTCACGGACGCCCACGAAATATTTCGGCCAAATTATCGTCGGACGCACCTATCACACAAAATCCATGGACTTTATAACACACAAAAAAATCGAAAAATCCCTATTTCCCGTTCTGGTCCACGTTTGAAATCCAAAAAGCCCACGTTTGCCCCTCCAAACCAACACTCTCCATTAAATATGTCGTCACGGACGCCCACAAAATTTTTTGGCCAAAATACCGCTGGACGCACATATCACTCAAAATCCATGGACTATAACACAAGAAAAAACCAAAAAATCCCAATTTCCCATTACGGGCCACGTTTGAAATCCAAAAAGCCCACGTTTGAAATCCAAAAAGCCCACGTTTGCCACTCCAAACCAACACGCTCCATTAAATAGGTCGTCTCGGACGCCCACGAAATATTTCGAGCAAAATACCGCCGGACGAACATATCACACAAAATCCATGGATTATAACACACGAAAAAAACGAAAAATCCCTATTTCCCGTTATGGGCCACGTTTGAAATTCAAAAAGCCCACGTTTGCCCCTCCAAACCAAAGCGCGCTGTTAAATAGTTCCTCACGGACGACCACGAAAAAGTTTCGGCCAAAATACCGCCGGACGCACATATCACAAAAAATCCATGGACTATAACACACGAAAAAATTAAAAAATCCCTATTTTCCGTTCCGGGCCACGTTTGAAATCCAAAAAGCCCACGTTTTCCCCTCCAAACCAACGTGCGCCATTAAATAGGTCGTCACGAACTCCCAAGAAAACTTTTGGCAAAAATACCGCTGGACACACATATCACACAAAATCCATGGACTAACACACGAAAAAACCAAAAAATCCCTATTTCCCGTTACGGGCCACGTTTGAAATCCAAAAAGCCCACATTTGCCCCTCCAAACAAACGCGCGCCATTAAATAGGTCGTCACGAACGCCCACAAAAACTTTCGGCCAAAATACCTGTCACGACCCAATTTCTCGGTCATGATGACACCTACAACCCCCGGTAGGAGAACCAATCCCCATAGCCCAGAACAGTTAGCAATGGGCTACTATCTAACAAATAAGGAAACAAGACGAAGAGAACAGATAAAAGGAATATAAATATATACATATGCGGAAACTAAACTAAACCCCAAGACCTGGTATCATAGTACAGAGCCAAACTACATACATGGAGTGCAAATAAACAAAAACTATATATACAGATGTCTCTGAATGGTAATAGAGTACATGAAGCAAAAGATAAACTAAAGCTAAGCTCTGATCGCCAAGAGCTCACCCTCAGTCTGAAGTAGTCCCCGACAGATCTCCAAGCACGAATCACAGTGATCTAACGGCGATGGCCCACGCTAGGATCTGCACCCAAAGATGTAGGGGGGTAGGGGTGAGCACCAAATGCGAAACATAAGGTACCCAGTAGGTATCATAGGCCGACTGGGCACATATAAGATAAAAGCGTAGTAACAGACAGAATAGAAGCAAGTAGTCACAGAAATCAACGAAAGGTACACAGGAACTAGCCCAGAGGGAAATCTACAGAACCACATGTGAGGCCAGTAAGCAGAATATACACACCATAGGCACAAGTGAAAGTAAGAAATAACGCACCTGGGGTCCTTGCAATAACAGTGTATACATAATAAGTTTACGAAATGGACGGTATACCGGTAACCTCAAGTGTAAGAAGAAGAGAGAAAGAGTAATAGTAGGCATGCTCAGAGACATGAATCAAGCCCAACTAATCATATCAATCTCACACCCAGCAACTAACAGTCTACCAGTAACCAATTTCATAATTAACCGTAACAGGGAATAATTCTACAAGTAAATAGAAAGAGCCTACCTACAGTCCCTTGGCCGCCCATACAACCGAGGAACACAAACAAGTGAAAACAAACCCTTCGGCATCCCATACTATCGGAGCGTACAATCAGCAAACAACAAACAAGGGTGGAACCTCGAACCATGAATGATATGATGCATGAAGATCTCAAGTGCCATGGTATCTCTGTATGTACCTCCGCCGGCGCCGATCCGGCCCAGCAGGTAGGTTCCATGGAAGGACACTGCCCGTATACCTCTACTCCACCGTATACCCCTCCTCCGGCACACGCAGCCCATAGCCCCTTGCCCGGATGGCAAGGTCCATGGAGGTCCCAGACCCCATACTAAAACTCAGTATCAGAACATGTCGTCCGGAAGCAAGTCCGGTATCAGGATAGAGACCCAGTATCGGATATACAATGCCTAGACCCTGTCCAGGACTAAAGTAGTAGGAAACTGTCTCAAAAACCCCTCCAAGGGTGTCCGGGCATAACCGGGTCTAAACAGTAAAAAGTCATCTCAGGTGCTCGGTCCGACCGAGGCTAAAATCATCTCAAGTAGCAAGAAAACTCAACTAGCACCGCGGCCCTGCCGAGTCTAGCGATAATCGTAAAACTGATGATTTTAAACATAATTTTACTTTTTTGCCCAAAAATATACACAAGTTAAATCAAACAATTTCCAGATTATTTCCATCAAAAAGGGCCCCCCGGGCCATGCAAGGTTTAGAAAATGGTGCCAGTAGGCCCGAAGCCAAACCGTAGTAAAACATGGGTAAAACCTCTTTATATGCATGGAAATGGTATGATCACACACAATAGCTGCCCAGCAGCTCACAATCAACCTATCGACCCTGCAAAGGCCCACAGCTACTCAGCAAGCATAACCAGCCTAGAAGGATATTTCTATGCCCGGGACTCGCGGACATTCCCAAAATCCCACATTCTATGTTCCAGAGTCAACAAGGCCTCACAGGACCGCAAGGGTAAATAAAACACATCGGCAAACACTACAAGCAACGGAGGAACAAAAGTAGGCGGACATGAAAAAAGCGGTCGAGGTCTGTGGTACCAATCTAATAACCAACCCAAGGATGCCCATTAATACAATTTTATTCCATATATGCGGAGTCTAGGGAAAATAAACCGTAACCTACCTGTCGTCCGATGACAAGATGCTTAAACGATGATGTCCACGCTCGAACCGCTCCGAGAAACTCCGAAATGAAATCAAACTCGAAATCGGGCTTGAATATCTTGACGTAGATAATTGATTAAACACAAAATTATGTAAATCATGGGATAAGATGCTAACCCACCCACCTGAAAATTATTATACATGTATGCAGCACTGTATAACATCTTCAAATGGTGGAGATTGATGAATAACTCATTAAGAGGTCATTTTGGCAAAAGTATTTATAAAAGGCAAAGTATATTTAACAATTAGAGTTGGTACTTACCAACAGCTAAGCCCACTACGTGGCTTCTTAACCCCTTTTGTTGTCCACTCCCACCACTTCCACGTGGAAGTGATGGTGCTACCAAAATAATTTTTATCTCGTTAAATAAATATTTGGGTATTGCATAAATTCGTGGTAAAATAAATATAATATTTTAAATATACCATAATTATTAGAAAATTATTTCAAACAAAACTTACTATATTATAATAATAATTTTCAACATAGCTAAATTTACTATCTCCGTTAAAATATTACAATGTATAAAAACTTTATAAAATAAATACATATACAATTATAACGTATCAAAAATATTTTTCATAAAACTTTAAAAATATTTTGAAAAGGCAATAATAATATATTTTTTACAAAATTCAACTTTTAAATAAAATATTTGCAAATACACGCACGATGCTAATAAAATTCTTAAGCTTAGGCTCGTAATTCACCAACGCACGCTTTTGATACTCAAGAATTCTCTCGGGATCCTCCCTTATGTTTTATCACTGTTTCAGAACTGAAATGGCATTTTAAAACGTGAATTTGAGGCTTAAATCGAGTTTAACCCGACCCGGTTCGCGACCCGATTCGCAACCCATTTTCTGCCAGACAGTCCGCGGTAAAACAGTCATAACTTTTTACTCCGAGATCAGTTGGATGTGAGGTTTGGTGCGTTGGAAACTAGACTCATAGACCTTTGATTTGGTATTTTGGGGGACTTCTAACTCTTCATATATTGAGAGAAAAGCCCTGAGACATTTTACCCAAAGTTCAGGAAATTTGTTAAAGAACTTACGATAACTTTTGTCGATCTGCTTGGCTTCAAACTTAAATGTGGAAATGACCGGAAGGGTCATTACATCATCCACTACTAAAAAGGGCTTTCTTCCTCGAAAGTCAAGGTCAAGGGGGTACCTGAAGGCTAAAATAGTTGCGGATACTGATCCCGCATATCTCTCTCAGTCTCCTAGGTAGCCTCCTCGACTGGACGGTGCCTCCACTGAACCTTAACAACTGGGATCTCTCGAGACCTCAATCTCCTGACATCTCTGGCCAAAATAGCTGTCGGCTCCTCAACAAGGGCTAAACCCTCACCCAACTGAACTGAATCCCACTGTAACACATGAGACTCATCTGGGACATACCGACGCAACATCGAAACATGGAATACAAGATGTATAGCTGAAAACATCGGAGGCAAGGCTAGCTGATAGGCAACGCTTCCAACCCTCTGAAGAATCTCAAACGGCCCAATGTATCTGGGGCTAAGCTTGCCCCGCCTACCAAATCTCATCACGCCCTTCATGGGCGATACACGGAGAAACACCAAGTCACCGACGCTAAACTCCAAGGCACGAAGCCGACGATCAGCATAACTCTTCTGCCTGCTCTGAGCTGCCCGAAGTCTGTCCTGAATCATTCGGACTCGGTCTAAGGAATCTCGAAGCAAATCTGTGCTCTGTGGCCAGCACTAAAACCATCAAACCAACCTACCGGTGATCTGCAACGCCTGCCATAGACAAAGCCTCAAAAGGTGCCATGCCGATACTCGAACATGAAAAATGTTTTATTATAAGCAAACTCTGCCAAGGGAACAAACTGATCCCAAGAACCTCCAAAGTCAAGAAAACAGGCCCGAAGCATGTCCTCCAGAATCTGAATGGTCCTCTCGGACTGGCCATCTGTCTGAGGGTTGAAAGCGGTACTAAGATGAACCTCTGTACCCAAATCTCGCTGAATAGCCCTCCAGAACTGAGATGTGAACTGAGTGCCACGGTCTGAAATGATAGAAGCTGGAACCCCGTGCAACCGAACAATCTCACGAAGGTAGATCTGAGCTAACCTCTCTGCGCCATAAGAAATCTGAACCGGCAAGAAATGTGCTGACTTAGTCAGCCTATCAACAATCACCCATATGGAATCAAACCCATGAGAAGTACGAGGCAAACAAACAACGAAGTCCATAGTAATCCCTTCCCACTTCCACTCAGGAATGGGAAGTCGCTGCATCAAACCACCAGGTCTCATGTGCTCGAACTTAACCTGCTGACAGTTCAAGCACCGAGATACAAACTCCGCTATATCCCGCTTCATACCACTCCACCAGTAAAGCTGTCTCAAGTCTCTATACATCTTTGTTGTGCCAGGGTGAATGGAGTATCTAGTACAATGTGCCTCACGAAGTATCAACTGAATCAAATCACTAACCCTCGGAACACAAAGGCGACTATCAAACCTCAGAACCCCATCTGAATCTAGAGTAGCCCGACTAGTCTCACCCTGAACAACCCGATCACGAAGGTCACACAACTGCTGATCCTCAAACTGACGGCTCTGAATCTGATCAATCAAAGTAGAACGAACCTCAACACTGGCGAGAACTCTGCTAGGATCCGACAAGTCAAGCCTAACCAGACGGTTAGCCAAGGACTGGATGTCCAAGGCCAACGGTCGCTCTGAAACTGAAAGAGAAGCTAGGCTACCCATACTCACTGCCTTCCGACTCAAGGCATCCGCTACCACATTTGCCTTGCCCGGATGATACAGAATAGTGAAGTCATAGTCCTTCAGTAACTCGACCCATCTCCTCTGTCTCGAGTTCAACTCCCGCTGACTCGTGATATACTGAAGACTACGTGATCGGTGAAGATATCACAGTGAACTCCATATAGGTAATGCCTCCAGATCTTGAGCGCGAAAACTACCGCTGCCAATTCTAAGTCATGAGTGGGGTAGTTGCGCTCGTGAACCTTCAGCTGCCTCGACGCATATGCTATTACTCGACCCTGCTGCATCAACACACAACCAAGACCAACCCCAGAAGCATCACAATACACGGAGAAGCTCTGACCCTCAACCGGCAGAGTCAGAACTGGAGCTGAAGTCAATAAGGCCTTAAGCCTCTGGAAGCTATCCTCACACTGATCTGACCACTGAAATGGGACATCCTTCCTAGTCAGCATAGTCAAGGGTGCTGCTATGGAAGAAAATCCCTCAAAGAACCGTCTGTAGTAACCAAGCTAGCCCAATAAAGCTGCGAACCTCAGTAACAGTAGTAGGTCTAGGCCACTCACAAACCGCTGAAATCTTTCCCGGATCAACCCTAATCCCATCCTTAGACACCACGTGCCCTAGGAATGCAACTGACTCAAGCCAAAACTCGCACTTTGAGAACTTGGCATAAAGCCGATGATCTCTCAAAGTCTGGAGTATAACCCTCAAGTGTTGCTCATGCTCATCTCTACTACGCGAGTATACCAAGATGTCGTCTATAAAAACTATCACAAATGAGTCCAAATACGGGCCAAGAACCCTGTGCATCAAATTCATAAAGGCTGCGGGGGCATTAGTCAACCCAAAAGACATCACCAGGAACTCATAAATGGCCATAACGTGTCCTGAATGCTGTCTTAGGGATGTCCTCCGCCCTAATCCTCAACTGATGGTAGCCGGACCTCAAATCAATCTTTGAAAACACGATTGAACCCTGAAGCTGGTCAAACAAATCATCAATCCTCGGCATCGGATACCTTTTCTTCACTGTCACCCTATTCAGCTGCCGATAATCAATACACATGCGCATCGACCCATCCTTCTTCTTCACGAAGAGAACAGGAGCGCCCCAAGGTGACACACTAGGTCTAATTAACCCCTTAGCTAACAGATCCTGGAGCTGCTCCTTAAGCTCCCTCAACTCAGCAGGAGCCATACGGTAAGGAGAAATAGAAATGGGCCTAGTGCCCAGCTCCAACTCAATAGCAAAATCAATATATCTCTCAGGTGGAAGGCCTGGCAGGTCGGTAGGAAACACATCGAGGAAGTCTCTAACCACATGAACAGACTAAGGAGAAGTAGGGTCAGCACTAATATCTCGGACATATGCTAGATTAGCTAAACACCCATGGGAAATCAACTTCCTAGCTCGAAGACAAGAGATGATCCCAGATGGTGCATGGCTAACAGAACCCTGCCATACAACCGGGGATACACCGGGCAAAGCTATGGTAATGGTCTTGGCATAACAATCCAAAACCACACGGTGAGGGGATAACCAGTCCATGCCCAGTATCACATCAAAATCTAGCATATCAAGAATCATCAAATCACCTCAAGTCTCTGAATCACCAACAGATAACATACAGGATCTCGCAATCCGATCCACTACTAAAAAATCTCCTACTGGGGTTGAAACAGAAACAGGAACAGATAATGGCTCACTAGCCAACCCCAAACAAGGTACAAAGTAGGCAGATACATATGAACAAGTGGATCCAGGATCAAATAAGGCCATAGCAGACTGATGGCACACAGAAATCATACCTGTAATCACAGCATCTGAGGCCTCTGCCTCTGGTCTCCTAGGGACCGCGTAAAACTGACGACGACCTCCACCTGCCCGACCGCCATCCCTACTACCTGCTCTGCCGCGTGGAGCACCACCTCTACTCTGAAGACCACCCCCTCTAGCTGGGGGCTGAACTACTCGTAAAGGCTCGGCCAACTGAACTGTACCCTGCTGAGGGCAATCTCTAGCAAAGTGACCTATCGCACCACAAGTAAAACAAGCCCCTGACGGACTACTCAGTCGAGATGAACCAGCAGATCCCGTATGACCACCCCTACCTGATGCCCCAGAAACTGTACCCCTCGAAGACTGGCCGCCATAGCCCGGATGGCTGCTCTGACCCTGCTCGAACTGGGTACTACCGAAAGTCTGAAGAGAAGCCTGAACCAGTCGGCTGGACTGACCCTGGTACTGCTGTGGCTGATAACTCCGGCTCCACTGGCCAGGACCTCTACCACCATATCTGGAACCACTATAGACACCCTGATGTCGAGGCCTCTTATCTCTGGACCCCTGATCATGTCGCTGTAAGTCCTCCACCGTGCGGGCATAGTCTACAATGGCCTGGAATGACCGACCACTGGCAATCAATATCTCAGCTGGCTGCCTGATCTCTGGCCTCAAACCCCATACAAATCTGCGAATCCTATCAGCCTCGGTAGGAATGATCATAGCTCTGAACGGTGCTAGCTGATGGAAACGGGTCTCATACTCTGAGATAGTCGTAGACCCCTGCGTAAGGTGAGTAAACTGCTCCCTGCGACGCTCACGATCACTCTGAGGTAGGAACTTGGCCATAAAGGCCTCATAAAACCCAGACCAGGTCAAAGGAGGTGACGATGGTGGTCTACAAGCAACCTGGGCCCTCCACCATAACTTCGCTGGGCCCTCCAACTGATAGGTAGTATAACCAACCCCGTGAGTCTCCAACAAACCCAAATGATGCAACATCTCCTCACAGGTAGTAATAAAGTCATGTGGATCCTGTCCAGAAGTACCAGCAAACCTCGGAGGTGCTAACCTCAAAAACCTACCCAACGCCTTCTGCTCTGACTCTGTCATAGCTGGGCGAGGAGCAAGAGGCTGTGTAACAGATGGGACCGGAATGACCTCCGCACGGGGAGCCATAGTAGCCGGTTACGCTCCTAAGCTCTGTGCACCCAGGGCTGCCCCCTGAGCGGATGTCTGCGCTACCTCTGAAGGCCGCTCTCCAATCATACCGAAAAGCTGTAATAGTAATCCCCGAATATCTGGAGACTAAGTTGCGGCTGGAGCTGGCACAGAAGTGGGCACTAGAGCTGGTACTGGAGCTGGTGCTGGAGCTGGAGGCTCATCTCCGCGTGATGTCGATTATCTCGTACAAACCATCTGCGGAAGAATGAAGTAGAACAAATGAGATTTCCAAAAACTTCAAGGGTTCTACGCACGACACAGAAGCAATGAAAGTGTAAAATTTCCTAAAATGCCACTGTAGCCTCCCAAAGATTGAGTACGGACGTCTCTGCCCCGATCCGCAGGACTCTACTAGACATTGGCTCCTATACCGATGACACCGGTGAACCTAAAGCTCTGATACCAAGTTGTCACGACCCAATTTCTCGGTCATGATGGCACCTAACAACCCCCGGTAGGGTGAACCAATCCCCGTAGCCCAGAACAGTTAGCAATGGGCTACTATCTAACAAATAAGGGAACAAGACGAAGAGAATAGATAAAAGGAATATAAATATATACATATGCGGAAACTAAACTAAACCCCAAGACCTGGTATCATAGTACAGAGCCAAACTACATACATGGAGTGCAAATAATCCAAAACTATATATACAGATGTCTCTGAATGGTAATAGAGTACATGAAGCAAAAGATAAACTAAAGCTAAGCTCCGATCGCCAAGAGCTCACCCTCAGTCTGAAGTAGTCCCCGACAGATCTCCAAGCACGAATCACAGTGATCTAACGGCGATGGCCCACGCTAGGATCTGCACCCAAAGATGCAGGGGGTAGGGGGTGAGCACCAAATGCGAAGCATAAGGTACCCAGTAGGTATCATAGGCCGACTGGGCACATATATAAGATAAAAGCGTAGTAAGACAGGATAGAAGCAAGTAGTCACAGAAATCAACGAAAGGTACACAGGAACTAGCCCAGAGGGAAATCAAACAGAACCACATGTGAGGCCAGTAAGCAGAATATACACACCATTAGGAACAGGTGAAAGTAAGAAATAACGCACCTGGGGTCCTTGCAATAAACAGTGTATACATAATAAGTTTACGAAATGGATGGTATACGGTAACCTCAAGTGTAAGAAGAAGAGAGAAAGAGTAATAATAGGCATGCTCAGAGACATGAATCAAGCCCAACTAATCATATCAATCTCACACCCAGCAACTAACAGTCTAGCAGTAACCAATTTCATAATTAACCGTAACAGGGAATAATTCTACAAGTAAATAGAAAGAGCCTACCTACAGTCCCTTGGTCGTCCATACAACCGAGGAACACAAACAAGTGAAAACAAACCCTCCGGCATCCCATACTACCGGAGCGTACAATCAGCAAACAACAAACAAGGGTGGAGCCTCGAACAATGAATGATATGATGCATGAAGATCTCAAGTGAAATGGTATCTCTGTATGTACGTCCTCCGGCGTCGATCCCGCCCAGCAGGTAGGTTCCATGGAAGGACACTGCCCGTATACCTCTACTCCACCGTATACCCCTCCTCCGGCACACGCAGCCCGTAGCCCCTGGCCCGGATGGCAAGGTCCATGGAGGTCCCAGACCCCATACTAAAACTCAGTATCAGAACATGTCGTCCGGAAGCAAGTCCGGTATCAGGATAGAGACCCAGTCTCGGATATGCAATGCCCAGACCCTGTCCAGGACTAAAGTAGTAGGAAACTGTCTCAAAAACCCCTCCAAGGGTGCCCGGGCATAACCGGGTCTAAACAGTAAAAAGTCATCTCAGGTGCTCGGTCTGACCGAGGCTAAAATCATCTCAAGTAGCAAGAAAACTCATCTAGCACCCCGGCCCTTCCGAGTCTAGCGATAATCGTAAAACTGATGATTTTAAACATAATTTTACTTTCTTGCCCAAAAATATACACAAGTTAAATCAAACCATTTCCAGATTATTTCAATCAAAAACAGGCCCCCCAGGCCATGCAAGGTTTAGAAAATGGTGCCAGTAGGCCCGAAGCCAAACCGTAGTAAAACATGGGTAAAACCTCTTTATAGTCATGGAAATGGTATGATCACACACAATAGCTGCCCAGCAGCTCACAATCAACCTATCGACCCTGCACCGGCCCACAGCTACTCAGCAAGCATAACCAGCCTAGAAGGATATTTCTATGCCTGGGACTCGCGGACATTCCCAAAATCCCACCTTCTATGTTCCAGAGTCAACAAGGCCTCACAGGACCGCAAGGGTAAATAAAACACATCGGCAAACACTACAAGCAACAGAGGAACAAAAGTAGGCGGACATGAATAAAGCGGTCGAGGTCTGTGGTACAAACCTAATAACCAACCCAAGGATGCCCATTAATACAATTTTATTCCATATATGCGGAGTCTAGGGAAAATAAACCATAACCTACCTGTCGTCCGATGACAAGCTGCTAAAACGACGATGTCCACGCTCGAACCGCTTCGAGAAACTCCGAAATGAAATCAAACTCGAAATCGGGCTTGAATATCTTGACGTAGATAATTGATTAAACACAAAATTATGTAAATCATGGGATAAGATGCTAACCCACCCACCTGAAAATTATTATACATGTATGCAGCACTGTATAACATCTTCAAATGGTGGAGATTGATGAATAACTCATTAAGAGGTCATTTTGGCAAAAGGATTTATAAAAGGCAAAGTATATTTAACAATTAGAGTTGGTACTTACCAACAGCTAAGCCCACTACGTGGCTTCTTAACCCCTTTTGCTGTCCACTCCCACCACTTCCACGTGGAAGTGGTGGTGCCACCAAAATAATTTTTATCTCGTTAAATAAATATTCGGGTACTGCATAAATTCGTGGTAAAATAAATATAATATTTTAAATATACCATAATTATTAGAAAATTATTTCAAACAAAACCTACTATATTATAATAATAATTTTCAACATAGCTAAATTTACTATCTCCGTTAAAATATTACAATGTATAAAAATTTTATAAAATAAATACATATACAATTATAACGTATCAAAAATATTTTTCATAAACCTTTAAAAATATTTTGAAAAGGCAATAATAATATAATTTTTACCAAATTCAACTTTTAAATAAAGTATTTTCAAATACACGCACGATGCTAATAAAATTCTTAAGCTTAGGCTCGTAATTCACCAACGCACGATTTTGATACTCAAGAATTCTCTCGGGATCCTCCCTTATGTTTTATCACTGTTTCGGAACTGAAATGGCATTTTAAAACGTGAATTTGAGGCTTAAATCGAGTTTAACCCGACCCGGTTCGCGACCCGATTCGCAACCCGTTTTCTGCCAGACAGTCCGCAGTAAAACAGTCATAACTTTTTACTCCGAGATCAGTTGGACGTGAGGATTAGTGCGTTGGAAACTAGACTCGTAGACCTTCGATTTGGTATTTCGGGGGACTTCTAACTCTTCATATATTGAGAGAAAAGCCCTGAGACATTTTACCCAAAGTTCAGGAAATTTGTTAAAGAACTTACGATAACTTTTGTCGATTTGCTTGGCTTCAAACTTAAACGTGGAAATGACCGGAAGGGTCATTACAATACCGCCGGACGCACATATCACACAAAATTCATAGACTATAACACACGAAAAAAACAAAACTATTTCCCGTTCCGGGCCATGTTTGCAATCCAAAATGCCCACGTTTTCCCCTCCAAACCAACGCGCACCATTAAATAGGTCGTCACGGACGCCCACGAAAAAGTTTGGCCAAAATACCTCTGGACGCACATATCACACAAAATCCATTGACTATAACACACGAAAAAACTGAAAAATCCCTATTTCCCGTTACGGGCCACGTTTGAAATCCAAAAAGCCCACGTTTGCCCCTCCAAACCATCGCGCTCCATTAAATAGGTCATCACGGAAGCCCACAAAAAAAATTGGCCAAAATACCGCTGGACGCACATATCACACAAAATCCATAAATTATAACACACGAAAAAACCGAAAAATCCCTATTTTCCGTTCCAGGCCACGTTTGAAATCCAAAAAGCCCACGTTTGCCCCTCCAAACCAACGCTCGTCATTAAATAGGTCGTCACGGACGCCCATGAAAAAGTTTAGCCAAAATACCGCCGGACTCACATATCACTCAAAATTAATGGACTATAACACACGAAAAAACTGAAAAATCCCTATTTTCCGTTACAGGCCACGCTTGAAATCCAAAAAGCCCACGTTTTCCCCTCCAAACCAACGCGCGCCATTAAATAGGTCATCACGGACGCACATATCACACAAAATCCATGGACTTTATAACACACAAAAAAATCGAAAAATCCCTATTTCCCGTTCCGGTCCACGTTTGAAATCCAAAAAGCCCATGTTTGCCCCTCCAAACCAATACTCGCCATTAAATATGTCGTCACGGACGCCCACGAAAATGTTTGGCCAAAATACCGCTGGACGCACATATCACTCAAAATCAATGGACTATAACACAAGAAAAAACAAAAAATCCCAATTTCCCGTTACGGGCCACGTTTGAAATCCAAAAAGCCCACGTTTGAAATCCAAAAAGCCCACGTTTGCCCCTCCAAACCAATGCGCGCTGTTAAATAGGTCGTCACGGACGCCCACGAAAAACGTTCGCCCAAAATACCGCCGGACGCACATATCACACAAAATCCATGGACTATAACACACGAAAAAATTAAAAAATCCCTATTTCCCGTTCCGGGCCACGTTTGAAATCCAAAAAGCCCACGTTTGCCCCTCAAAACCAACGCGCGCCATTAAATAAGTCGTCACGAACTCCCACGAAAATTTTTGGCCAAAATACCGCTGGACGCACATATCACACAAAATCCATGGACTAACACACGAAAAATCCAAAAAATCCCTATTTCCCATTACGGGCCACGTTTGAAATCCAAAAAGCCCACGTTTGCCCCTCCAAACCAACGCGCGCCATTAAATAGGTCGTCACGAACGCCCACGAAAACTTTCGGCCAAAATACCGCCGGACGCACATATCACAAAATCCATGGACTATATAACACACAAAAAAAACAAAACTATTTCCCGTTCCGGGCCATGTTTGCAATCCAAAATGCCCACGTTTTCCCCTCCAAACCAACGCGCACCATTAAATAGGTCGTCACAGACGCCCACGAAAGATTTCGGCCAAAATACCTCCGGACGCACATATCACACAAAATCCATGGACTATAACACACGAAAAAACCAAAAAATCCCTATTTCCCGTTACGGGCCACGCTTGAAAACCAAAAAGCCCACGTTTGCCCCTCCAAACCAACGCGCTCCATTAAATAGGTCATCACGGATGCCCACAAAAAACATTTGGCCAAAATACCGCTGGACGCACATATCACTCAAAATCCATGGACTATAACACAAGAAAAAACCAAACAATCCCAATTTCCCGTTACGGGCCACGTTTGAAATCCAAAAAGCCCACGTTTGAAATCCAAAAAGCCCACATTTGAAATCCAAAAAGCCCACGTTTGCCACTCCAAACCAACACGTGCAATTAAATAGGTCATCACGGACGCCCACGAAAAATTTCGAGCAAAATACCGCCGGACTAACATATCACACAAAATCCATGGACTATAACTCACGAAAAAACTGAAAAATCCCTATTTCCCGTTACGGGCCATGTTTGAAATCCAAAAAGCCCACGTTTGGCCCTCCAAACCAACGCTAGACATTAAATAGGTCGTCACGGACTCCCATTAAAAAGTTTGGCCAAAATACCGCCGGACGCACATATCACTCAAAATCCATGGACTATAACACACGACAAAACTGAAAAATCCCTATTTCCCGTTACGGGCCACGCTTGAAATCCAAAAAGCCCATGTTTTCCCATCCAAACCAACGCGCGCCATTAAATAGGTCATTACAGACGGCCACAAAAATTTTCGGCAAAAATACTGCCGGACGCACATATCACACAAAATCCATGGACTATAACACACGAAAAATCCCTATTTCCAGTTCCGGGCCACATTTGAAATCCAAAAAGCCCACGTTTTCCCCTCAAAACAAACGCTCGCCATTAAATAGGTCGTCACGGATGCCCACAAAATATTTTGGCCAAAATACCGCCGGACGCACATATCACTCTAAATCCATGGACTATAACACACGAAAAAACCAAAAAATCCCTATTTACCGTTACGGGCCACGTTTGAAATCTAAAAAGCCCACGTTTGCCCATCTAAACCAACGCACTCCATTAAATAGGTCATCACGGACGCCCACGAAAAATTTCGGCCAAAATATCGCCGGACGCACATATCACACAAAATCCATGGACTTTATAACACACAAAAAAATCAAAAAATCCCTATTTCCCGTTCCGGTCCACGTTTGAAATCCAAAAAGCCCACGTTTGCCCCTCCAAACCAACACTCGCCATTAAATATGTCGTCACGGACGCCCACGAAAATTTTTGGCCAAAATACCGCTGGACGCTCATATCACTCAAAATCCATGGACTATAACACAAGAAAAAACTAAAAAATCCCAATTTCCCGTTACGGGCCACGTTTGAAATCCAAAAAGCCCACGTTTGAAATCCAAAAAGCCCACGTTTGCCACTCCAAACCAACACACGCCATTAATTAGGTCGTCACGGACGCCAACAAAAAATTTTGAGCAAAATACCGCCTGACGAACATATCACACAAAATCAATGGATTATAACACACGAAATAACCGAAAAATCCCTATTTCCCGTTCCAGGCCACGTTTGAAATTCAAAAAGCCCACGTTTGCCACTCCAAACCAACGCGCGCCGTTAAATAGATCGTGACTGACGCCCACAAAAAATTTCAGCCAAAATACCGCCGGACACACATATCACTCAAAATCAATGGACTATAACACATGAAAAAACCGAAAAATCCCTATTTCCCGTTACGGGCCACGTTTGAAATTCAAAAAGCCCACATTTTCCCCTCCAAACTAACGCGCGCCATTATATAGGTCATCACGGACGCCCACGAAAATTTTCGGCAAAAATACCGCCGGACGCACATTTCACACAAAATCCATGTTCTATAACACACGAAAAATCCCTATTTCCAGTTCCGGGCAACATTTGATATCCAAAAAGCCCACGTTTTCCCTTCCAAACCAACGCTCGCCATTAAATAGGTCGTCACGAATGCCCAAGAAAAATTTCGGCCAAAATACCGCCGGACGCACATATCACTCAAAATCCATGGACTATAACACACGAAAAACCAAAAAATCCCTATTTACCGTTACGGGCCACGTTTAAAATCCAAAAAGCCCACGTTTGCCCCTCTAAACCAACGCACGCCATTAAATAGGTTGTCACGGACGCCCACGAAATATTTTGGCCAAATTATCGTCGGACGCACATATCACACAAAATCCATGGACTTTATAACACATAAAAAAATCGAAAAATCCCTATTTCCCGTTCCGGTCCACGTTTGAAATCCAAAAAACCCACGTTTGCCCCTCCAAACCAACACTCTCCATTAAATAAGTCGTCACGGATGCCCACAAAAACTTTTGGCCAAAATACCGCTGGACGCACATATCACTCAAAATCCATGGACTATAACACAAGAAAAAACCAAAAAATCCCAATTTCCCATTACGGGCCACATTTGATATCCAAAAACCCACGTTTGAAATCCAAAAAAGCCCACGTTTGCCACTCCAAACCAACACGCGCCATTAAATAGGTCGTCACGGACGCCCACGAAATATTTCAAGCAAAATACCGCCGAACGAACATATTACACAAAATCCATGGATTATAACACACGAAAAAACCGAAAAATCCCTATTTCCCGTTCCAGGCCACGTTTGAAATTCAAAAAGCCCACGTTTGCCACTCCAAACCAACGCGCGCCGTTAAATAGGTCTTCACTGACGCCCACAAAAAATTTCAGCCAAAATATCGCCGGACACACATATCACTCAAATTCAATGGACTATAACACATGAAAAAACCGAAAAATCCCTATTTCCCGTTACGGGCCACGTTTGAAATTCAAAAAGCTCACGTTTGCCCCTCCAAACCAAAGCGCGCTGTTAAATAGGTCGTCACAGACGACCACGAAAAATTTTCGGCCAAAATACCGCCGGACGCACATATCAAACAAAATCCATGGACTATAACACACGAAAAAATTAAAAAATCCCTATTTTCCGTTCCGGGCCACGTTTGAAATCCAAAAAGCCCACGTTTGCCCCTCCAAACCAACGCTCGTTATTAAATAGGTCGTCACGGACGCCCACAAAAAAGTTTGGCCAAAATACCGCCGGACGCACATATCACTCAAAATCCATGGACTATAACACACGAAAAAACTGAAAAATCCCTATTTCCCGTTACGGGCCATGCTTGAAATCCAAAAAGCCCACGTTTTCCCCTCCAAACCAACGCGCGCCATTAAATAGGTCATCACAGACGTCCACGAAAATTTTCGGCAAAAATACCGCCGGACGCACATATCACACAAAATCCATAGACTATAACACACGAAAAAAACAAAACTATTTCCCGTTCCGGGCCATGTTTGCAATCCAAAATGCCCACGTTTTCCCCTCCAAACCAACGCGCGCCATTAAATAGGTCGTCACGAACACCCACGAAATCTTTTGGCAAAAACACCGCAGAACGCACATATCACACAAAATTCATGTACTAACACACGAAAAAACCAAAAAATCCCTATTTCCCGTTACGGGCCACGTTTGAAATCCAAAAAGCCCACGTTTGCCCCTCCAAACCAACGCGCGCGATTAAATAGGTCGTCACGAAAGCCCACGAAAACTTTCGGCCAAAATACCGCCGGACGCACATATCACACAAAATCCATAGACTATAACACACGAAAAAAACAAAACTATTTCCCGTTCCGGACCATGTTTGCAATCCAAAATGCCCACGTTTTCCCCTCCAAACCAACGGGCACCATTAAATAGGTCGTCACGGACGCCCACGAAAATTTTTGGCCAAAATACCTCCGGACGCACATATCACACAAAATCCATGGACTATAACACACGAAAAAATGGAAAAATCCCTATTTCCTGTTACGGGCCACGTTTGAAATCCAAAAGGCCCACGTTTGCCCCTCCAAACCATCGCGCTCCATTAAATAGGTCATCACGGATGCCCACAAAAAAATTTGGCCAAAATACCGCTAGACGCAGATATCACACAAAATCCATGGATTATAACACACGACAAAACCGAAAAATCCCTATTTCCCGTTCCAGGCCACGTTTGAAATTCAAAAAGCCCACGTTTGCCACTCCAAACCAACGCGCGCCGTTAAATAGATCGTCACTGACGCCCCCAAAAATTTTTAGCCAAAATACCACTGGACACACATATCACTCAAAATTAATGGACTATAACACATGAAAAAACCAAAAAATCCCTATTTCCCGTTACGGGTCACGTTTTGTCACGACCCGATTTCTCGGTCATGATGGCGCCTACAACCCCCCTCCCCCAGTAGGCGAACCAATTCCCGTAGCCCAGAACAGTTAGTAATGGGCTACTATCTAGCAAAAAGGGAACAAGACGAATAAAATAGATAACAGGGAAATAAATATATACATATGCAGAAACTAAACCAAACCCCAAGACCTGGTATCATAGTACAGAGCCAAACTATATACATGGAGTGCAAATAAACCAAAACTATATATACAGATGTCTCTGAATGGTAATAGAGTACATGAAGCAAAAGATAAACTAAAGCTAAGCTTCGATCACCAAGAGCTCACCCTCAGCCTGAAGTAGTCTCCAACAAATCTCCAAGCACGAATCACAACGATCTAACGACGATGGCCCACGCTAGGATCTGCACCCAAAGATGCAGGGGGTAGGGGTGAGCACCAAATGCGAAGCATAAGGTACCCAGTAGGTATCATAGGCCGACTGGGCACATATAAGATAAAAGCGTAGTAATAGACAGAATAGAAGCAAGCAGTCACAGAAATCAACGAAAGGTACACAGGAACTAGCCCAGAGGGAAATCAACAGAACCACATATGAGGCTAGTAAACAGAATATACACACCAAAGGCACAGGTGAAAGTAAGAAACAACGCACCTGGGGTCCTTGCAATAACAGTGTATACAAATAAGTTTACGAAATGGACGGTATACCGGTAACCTCAAGTGTAAGAAGAAGAGAGAAAGAGTAATAATAGGCATGCTCAGAAACATGAATCAAACTCAACTAGTCATACCAATCTCAAATCCAGAAACTAACAGTCTAGCAGTAACCAATCTCCTACTTATCCATAATAGGGAATAATTCTACAAGTAAATAGAAAGAGTCTACCTACAGTCCCTCGGCCGCCCATACAACCGAGGAACACAAACAAGTGAAAACAAACCCTTCGGCATCCCATACTACCGGAGCGTACAATCAGCAAACAACAAACAAGGGTGGAACCTCGAACCATGAATGATATGATGCATGAAGATCTCAAGTGCCATGTATCTCTGTATGTACCTCCTCCGGCGCCGATCCGGCCCAGCAGGTAGGTTCCATGGAAGGACACTGCCCTATACCTCTACTCCACCGTATACCCCTCCTCCGGCACACGCAGCCCGTAGCCCCTGGCCCGGATGGCAAGGTCCATGGAGGTCCCAGACCCCATACTAAAACTCAGTATCAGAACATGTCACCCGGAAGCAAGTCCGGTATCAGGATGGAGACCCAGTCTCGAATATGCAATGCCCAGACCCTTTCCAGGACTAAAGTAGTAGGAAAATGTCTCAAAACCCCTCCAAGGGTGCCCGGGCGTAACCGGGTCTAAACAGTAAAAAGTCATCTCAGGTGCTCGGTCCGACCGAGGCTAAAAATCATCTCAAGTAGCAAGAAAACTCAACTAGCACTCCGGCCCTGCCGATTCTAGTGTAGTAGTAAAACTGGTGTTTTAAAACATAATTTTACTTTCTTTTACCCAAGAATACTCACAAGTCAAATCAACCATTTCCAAATCGTTTCCATAAAAAACGGGCCCTCCGGGCCATGCAAGGTTTAGAAAATAGTGCCAGTAGGCCCGAAGCCAAAACCACAGTAAAACATGGATAAAACCTCTTTATATGCATGGAAATGGTATGATCACACACAATAGCTGCCCCGCAGCTCACAATCAACCTATCGACCCTGCACAGGCCCACAGCTACTCAGCAAGCATAACAAGCCTAGAAGGATAATTCTATGCCCGGGACTCGCGGACATTCCCAAAATCCCACCTTCTATGTTCCAGAGTCAACAAGGCCTCGCAGGACCACAAGGGTAAATAAAATATATCCGCAAATACTACAAACAACGGAGGAATAAAAATAGCGGACATGAATAAAGCGGTCAAAGTCTGTGGTACCAACCTAATAAACCAACCCAAGGATGCCCATTAATACAATTTTATTTTATATATACGGAGTCTAGGGAAAATAAACCGTAACCTACCTGTCGTCCGACGACAAGCTCGAACCTCTCCGAAAAGAAGCTCCGAAACAAAAATCAAACTTGAACTCGGGCTTGAATAATTTGACGTAGATAATTGATTTCTTTTTGATAATTAACAATTTTGCGTCAACAATTCTGTTCATACGAACTCCTCATTTAATCATTCCAACATACAGAAGTATGTAATTGCTCACAAGCTTACTCCTTCTACTGGAAGCTATCAATTAAAGGCAACCGTCATTATTGCAATTGCATATGTGGATTAAAAGCTATCAATTAAAAGCTATCAATTAAAGTACCTTTCAATTGCATATGCCACTCAATTTAGCTAATATGCTAATGAGTGGATATGTGGCAGCATCCTACTTTGTTAGCAAATGAGTTGTCCAACCCCTCCACTCCCACGTGGAGTGGAGGTGGCACTATTGAAAGGTACCTTTATCCCGTTATATATATTCGGGTATTGCATAAATTCATGGTAAAATAATATAGCTTTTTAAATATACCATAATTACTAGAAAATTATTTCGAATAAAACCTACTATATTATAATAATAATCTTTAACATAACTAAATTTACTATCTCCGTTAAAATATTTTTCAAAGGTAATAATAATATAATATAACTTCCTACCACCTTCGACTTTTAAATAAAATATTTTCAAATACGCACGATTTTGATACTCAAGAATTCTCTCGGGATCCTCCCTTATGTTTTATCACTGTTTCGGAACTGAAATGGCGTCTTAAAACGTAAAGTTGAGGCTTAAATCGAGTTTAACCCGACCCGGTTCGCGACCCGGTTCGCAACCCATTTTCTGCCAGACAGTCCGCGGTAAAACAGTCATAACTTTTTACTCCGAGATCATTTGGACGTGAGGTTTTGTGCGTTGGAAACTAGACTCGTAGACCTTCTATTTGGTACTTCGGGGGACTTCTAACTCTTTATATATTGGGAGAAAATCCCAGAAACATTTTACCCAAAGTTCAGGAAATTTGTTAAAGAACTTACAATTACTTTTGCCGGCTTGCTTGACTTCAAAACTTATACGTGGAAATGACCGGAAGGGTCATTACATTATGTGATGTACATCTCACAGTGCCAAGGCTTCTTATGGAAGATTTGCTAGTAATTCCACTGGGCGGCTGTGATATTGCACTTGGCAATGAATGAATGAAGAAACACAAACCTACCAAGTTTAATCATGAGAAGAATTGTGTCACCATCGAAATGAAGGGTAATAAATTGGTTCTCCATGGCATTTCTAAGTAGGATAAACTTAATTGGATATTTAATAACACTATGTGAAAGGTACTAAGAAAAGGGCAAGCCAATTATTCTCACTTGTTTATGATGAGAAAAGTGATAGAGGAAGACCATACAAAGGAGGAAACAACCATCATTGAGGCACTGGACATTTCTGCTAATGTCTTTGTAGAACCAAAGTCCTTGTCTTCTATCAGAGCTTTAGACCACTCCATACCGCTCAAAATAAGAGCCATGCTTATTATTTTAAGGCCTCACAGATAAAACTATTATCAAAGGATGAGTTGGAGAAACAAGTGACAGAAATGCTGCACAATAGGACTATTCAACCTAGTCAATCACCTTTCTCCTCACCAGCTTTATTGGTCAAAAAAAGATGGAAAATGGAGATTCTGTATTGATTATAAAGGCTTGAATGAAATTACAATCAAAGACAAATACCCCATCTCCATTGTGAATGATCTGATGGATGATCTATATGGTTCTGTGATTTTTTCAAAGGTAGATTTGAGAGCTAGTTACCATCAGATCAGGATAAAGACATAAGATATGTATAAGACTGCTTTTAGGTATCATGCGGGCCATTATGAGTTAAAGGTGATTCTATTTGGCTTAACAAATGCCTCAACAACTTTCCAAGCTCTAATGAATCAGGTTTTTCTGCCATACCTTAGAAAGTGTGTCCTAGTCTTCTTTGATAATATACTGAGTTACAGTCAATCCTGGAGGATCCTGTTTTACATTTGTTGCTTGTGTTTAATATACTGACTGAACACTCCTTGTAGGCAAAGAGGTCTAAGTATTTGTTTGGCCAGCCTATGGTAGAGTATTTGGGTCATGTTATCACTAAGAAAGGGGTTTCTATTGAACCTTCTAAAATCCAGACAATGTTAGACTAGCCCAGGCCATGCTCAGTAAAAGGTCTAAGGGGACTTTTGGGATTGACCGAATATTATAGAAAATATGTTGCTAGTTATGGTAAAGTATCATTTGTAGGATACTCACTGACAATGAAAAAGCTAAGTTAACATTTGTGGCCCTCAAAAGATCAATGACTTCAACACTAGTTTTGGTGTTTCCTAATTACTCCAAATAGTTTGTAGTAGAGACTGATGCCAGCCACAGTGGCATTGGTACTATTTTGATGCTACTTTAGCAAGGTTCTAGCTCCCAGACATAGAGGTAAATACATCTATGAGAAGGAGTATATGGCATTGTTGAATGTTGTTAACAAGTGGAGAAATTTTCTCCAATTCAAGCACTTCTGGGGTAAATATCTTTTTTATAATAATTTTTGAAAAGTTATAAACTTTCTTAGTATTTGCTGGGTAAAAATGCTGAAATTCAGCAAACCCGATAGATGAGAGTATAATCTCATAATGCATTCTGTATTTGTATGTTGGGACAACATATGATGCCGTATCAAAATATCTTGTCATGATTTTCCAAGGATCCTCTCTCCATTGTAAATCCCTTGGCTCAAGAAGAAGTATTACTTCATCTTTTTCATTTTTATCATATACTTCAATATTTTCACCTACTTCGTCATTGACGACTGCATAGTATAACGGTGGTGCATTGTTCTGAGGTTGTCTTGATTGTATAAAATTCATGAATTCTTTATACATTGGGTGTTCGGTATTAATTCCCGAAATCTCGGTGGAAGTTCCTGCAATGTTTGAGGCTATTAGTCTCGGATTTCCTATCTGAGACAAAATATTATTTCTGCCCATGGGTGGTCTTCCTCTTCCTCTATTAGAGGAAGAACTTCCAGATGGTCGCATTATCTTGTAAAATAAAGAATTATTAACTCAAATATTCTCTAGTAAGAAAATCGGGAAGGCTATTATCTGTTCCCTTTTTATAATGTATTTCAAAATCGAAAGGTGCTAATAAAGCTTGCCATCTTGCGAACATTTGTTTAGAAATATCATGTTTTACATCTTTATTAAAGATGAATTTAGCTGCTTGACAATCAGTTTTTATGATGAACCTTTGGTTATATAAGTCTCCCTGGAATTTTAAAACACTTTTGACGATGGCTAAAATTTCTTTAGCTACAGTAGCATAATTTTTCTGACTATTATTCCATTTCCCAGAATAGAATTGTATGAGGTATTCTTGTTTTTCAGGAGAAGAAATTTGTTTTAAAATTCCCCCATAGCCGATTTTAGAGGCATCTGTCTCTACTATCTTTTGCCAATTTGGATTAGCCAAAGTGAGACATGGTAGGTTATTAACCTTTGCTTTAATGTGCTTGACTGCTTTTGTATGATTATCAGTCCAAGCTTTAGGACTTTTTCTTAGTCTATCATATAAAATAGCTGTGTCTTTTGCTAGATCCTTTATAAAAGGATAAATGTAATTTAAACTTCCTAAAAAACGTTGAAGCTGAGTTTTATCAGTAATAACGTCAGGAAATTTAGACGCAAACTCAATAGTATAGATTTAGTTGGTTGTTGACCAACGAAAAGCATGGGAGAAAAAAAGGGTCGACGACGGAACGAAGAACGAAACTTTACGACAGCTTTTTCGTAGACGTTCGACTTGCATGTGTTAAGCATATAGCTAGCGTTCCTTCTGAGCCAGGATCAAACTCTTCTTTTGACTATGATTGGGCCCTGCAGTGGTAGAACCTGGTGAACCGGGCGTACTATTTCCCAACCTTCTGTGAACTTTTCTTCTCTTATGATTTTTCTAATAGCGAGAAAGATAAATAATGAGTAATAGAATACAAGTGTTGAGTACCAGCTTCTACTCTTGTGAAAGGTGGCTTCTCTGGATCGGAATAATTTTTCCTTTCTCAATATTATGACCTAAAAATCTAATATTGATTTGGAAAATATGCATTTTTGGTCTAGATATAACCAAACCATTCTGAATAATAATCTTTTTAAACAAATCAAGATGCTTAAAATGCATTTCTAAGGTTTTTGAGAATACTAAAATATCATCTATATATACGATGATAAAATTGCTAAAAGGGTTAAAAATATCATTCATAATTTTTTGAAATTCAGAAGTAGCATTTTTTAACCCAAAAGGCATAACATTCCACTCATATTGTCCCATTGGGACGTTAAAGGCAGTTTTATATTTATCTTTTTCAGAAATTTAAATTTGCCAATAACTTGATTTTAAATCAAATTTTGAAAATATTATAGCTTCATGAAGTCTATCTAATAAATCTTTTTATTAGGAATAGGATATCTAATCCATTTCAAAACTTTATTTAGGGGTTTATAATTTATGACCAGTGTGGGTACCCCTCTTTCTTGCTCTGCGTGCTTATTAACATAGAAAGCAGTGCAAGACTATGGAGATTTTGAGGGCCTTATTAATCCCTTTTGAAGAAGAGTATCAATCTCTCTTTTACATAAATCTAAATATTCTGAATTCATTTGGCAAGGTCTTGCCTTAGTGGGAATATTATCCTCAGAAAATTCTTCCTCATAAGGAAGACTTACCACATATTTTTTTTCTTTTCCAAAATACATTTGGGTGATCTCCACATATCGGTAGGGAGAATTGATTCTTTAAAAATTTAATTTTTCCTTGGATCTTAG
Source organism: Jaltomata sinuosa (assembly GCA_003996215.1). Taxonomy (NCBI): domain Eukaryota; kingdom Viridiplantae; phylum Streptophyta; class Magnoliopsida; order Solanales; family Solanaceae; genus Jaltomata; species Jaltomata sinuosa. Next base: position 111,130 of record QJPP01004634.1, read on the forward strand.
GATTTTGTAATAATAATAAATTTAATACTAATACTATTTTTATACATCTTATCAAACGACCCTATATAGCCTAGACATATAAGAAAATCGCATCGGTTAGAACTTAGGTGTCAATTTGAAAATTCTTGTTGAAGAAATGTACATACTCCTTCAAATTAATAGGAGTTTTAATTAATACTGTTAGTTATGATTTTTTAAAGTTGACATAATTATAACTAAAATTTTACATTAATTAAGAATGTATCATGGGCAAATTTCAGAAAAAATTAGTAACCTTATTGGTCTTGTAGAACATTTAGGATCAACTTTTAAAGACAGAAACATCAATTATTTTAGACCGAAGCGAGTAATTTTTATTGGCTAAACGACATGTTAGCGTGTGGTTTTAGCTTTGTGAAATTCAAGATAGAAATAAGACCTGCGTACACTTTACCAGTAAAATTACATTGTTATAATATTTCCTTCGACCTACCAGGCTAACAACAAACATAAGGCACACGAACATCCATCATCCATGTACTCTCCCTCGTAAGACAAGTTCTATAATATTCACAATACCCAATTCATAAGGCAATGATGTACTCGTGAGGTGCATATGTGAGAAAATTAAAGTTTCATACTTGATAAGGATTTGTGGCTAATTTGCAAATAGAATAGTCTTAGTAGAAAGCTACATCTTTGCCTTTCAAAGCCAAGTTGGGAAGGCAAAATATATGGGACTGTTCTCTTTTAATTTTGGGTTTCTAACGTATATGCACTGCCGAAGCAAATAATTTGGGGTGAAGTACATAAATGACTCTCACAGGGACTGGTCTTCATATTTTATCCCCCATAAGAAAAGTTTGACAAAACTACTATTCTTTCCTTTTTATGCATAGAGCAACTATTTTTTTGTCCATTTATACTTCAAATATTTTTAAATAACTCTCCATATTCATTTGCCTATCAACTTCTATTTTTACTTCTTTCTCTTTTTTTTTTCATTTTTCTCAACCTTTATTTTTCTTTTATGTTTTATTTTTTTCTTTTTTCTCAACCTTTATTTTTTTCTTTTCTCCTCTCAGCTTCTATTTTGTTCCTCTTTTTTATTTTCTTTGATTTTTATTTTTCCTTTTCTTTTATTTTTTTCTTTTTAATTTTTTTTTGTCATTTTCTCAATTTTTTTTTATGAGATGTTTTATAACTCTTGCCTTAAAGGCAAGACTTAGCCCAAAGACTTCCAAACAAAAAGTTACACCCCATGTGCAAGAGTTGTCACTACCACATTGTGTCTTGATTCATGAAATGTTCTATAACTCTTGCCTTAGTAGCAAGACTTAGCCAAAAGACTTTCAAACAACAAGTTATGCCCATGGCAAGAGTTGACAATACCACATTGTGTCTTGATTTATGAAATGCCCTATAACGCTTGCCTTAGAAGCAAGACTTAGCCCAAAGACCTCCCAAAAAAATAAGTTACGCCCCATGGGCAAGAGTTAACACTACTTCATTGTGTCTTAATTTATGAGATACTCTATAACTCTTGCCTTAGAGGCAAGACTTATTTCAAAGGACTTCCAAACAACAAAGCACACCCTTAAGTTTACTTCAATATCAAAGAAAGAAGATCCTCTTTGCGGATTATCCAACTTTCTGTTCATTAACAAAAAATAATAGAAGTTGAGAAAAAAGAAAAAAGATGAAAAAATAAGAGAAAAGAAAAAAAATAAAGATTGAGAAAAAAGAAAAAAATAGAAGAAAAAAATGAAATAAAATAAAGGGTGAAAAAAAAGAAAAAAGGGGGAAAAAGAGAAAAGAAAAAAAATTAAAGGTTTAGAAAAAAGAAAATGAAAAAAAAGAGAAAAGAAATAAATAAAAGAAAAATAAAATTTGAGAAAAATGAAAAAAATAAAAAATAAAAAAAGGAAAAAATGAAAAAAAAATGTTGAGAGGCAAATGAACACACGGAGAGTTATGGTGTAGAGGGACAAAAATGTATTTATTCTATACATAAAAAAGAAGGAAGACTAGTCTTTAAATTTTTTTTTTATGAGGAACAAAAAAGCAAGACTACTTACTTTAAGGGGCACCCCATGTAATTTCCTGAATAATTTTCAGCTAATGTAACCCACTTTCTCTTATTTTTTTTTACATAAAAAATGACCCGAAACATACGGTCAGTAAATTCACATGTATATGTAATATATTTATATTGTATAAATAGTGTATAATCATGTATAGATATGATATATAACTATGTATAAGATATGTATATACATCCATAAATATTGTTATACAATATCAATACATTGTTATGTATTGTATATGCAATATTTTTATATTTTATAAACAATGTATATGATGTATAAATAATATATTCTCACTATTATACACAAAATTAAATGAAGAAGGATGCCAATATAAATCATCAACTACTGAAATAGATCTCTGAGTTGTGATCAATCGAAATTCTCCTCAATTCCACTGCATGCCACAATCTTGTTGTAATGTTCAGGATCTCACAACGAACCTTTTTAGATTTATCGTCGAACAAGTGTACTACTTTATAAGCACATGTAAAATGGGTGAACATGAACCCCCAGATCCTGCACGAAGCCAATTGTACCAAAAGACACTTTAATGTGGTTTCGTGTTCTTGAATTTATAACAACTAAACCTTCATTTTTCCTAATCTTGGCAAGGATCAAACCATTGCAGGCAGCCAAAATGCACTTTATGTTTCTCAAATTATTTGGCACACACGTTTTATAGCTTCAACGATGTGCATGTCCAAAAATGGAAATAACATTCATTCTCATATGAAAGAAATAGTGGAAAAGGTGACCGTGTGTTTTGATTAGTTAATGACGGAGTGATTATTCTTTTAATTTGTTAATGGCCAATCAAAAATTCTCTGTAATTTAATGATAATTGAGCCATTTTTGGTTAGTAATATGATCGAGTGGTCATTTTGTTTGATATACTCATTAATTTTTGGGCTAAGTATACAAATGACCTCTAGACCAAAACATGTGACATGGATCTAGTCATAGAATTTTAAATTGACATTTAATTGCAGGTACTGTAGAAAAAAATAGCAAAATTCGATTCAATTTATCGTAATCAATTAGTTAACTGCTGAATCAAAAAAACTCGGTGCTATCATAAAGTTTTGTATCAGCTAAGTTCACGCGTTTTTTTTAAATGTGAATGTGAATGTGTGTGTGTATATATATATTATTTATTATTAACTTCATATATATACTTTTTATATAGTATATATAGTGTAATGACCCTTCTGGTCATTTCCACGTTTAAGTTTTGAAGTCAAGCAAATCGACAAAAGATATCGTAAGACCTTTAACAAATTTTCTGAACTTTGGGTCAAATGTCTCAGGGCTTTTCTCCCAATATATAAAGAGTTAGAAGTCCCCCAAAATACCAAATCGAAGGTCTACGAGTCTAGTTTCCAACGCATAAAACCTCACGTCCAACTGATCTCGGAGTAAAAAGTTATGACTTTTTTACCGCGGACTGTCTGGCAGAAAACGGGTTGCGAACCGGGTCGCGAACCGGGCCGGGTTAAACGCGATTTAAGCCTCAACTTCACGTTTTAAGACGCCATTTCAGTTCCGAAACAGTTATAAAAAATAAGGGAGGATCCCGAGAGAATTCTTGAGTATCGAAATCGTGCGTATTTGAAAATATTTTATTTAAAAGTGGAATTTGGTAAAAACTATATTATTATTGCCTTTTCAAAATATTTTAAAGGTTTATGAAAAATATATTTGATACGATATAAGTGTATACGTATTTATTTTATAAAGTATTTATACTCCATAATATTTTAACGGAGATAGTAAAATTTAGTTATGTTAAAATTTATTATTATAATATAGTAGGTTTTATTTGAAATGATTTTCTATTAATTATGGTATATTTAAAATATCATATTTATTTTACCACGAATTTATGCAATACCCGAGTTTATACTTAACGGATCGGATTGGTTGCCACCTCCACTTCCACGTGGAAGTGGAGGGCTAACACAACATAGCAAGTGGAAAGGTGGCATCTTTTGGAAGTGGCAGCATATGATGAATTGCATGCTTATATTATATTAAAGTGAGCCTTTTGACTTTGCTAAGTTGATATACATATATGTATATTACTGTTGCATACAACTATGCACACTATTAAATACTCATTCACGTGAGAGGTTGTTGTGAGGAAAATATATTTGATAAAGTAAGTCAATTATCTACGTCAAGTTATTCAAGCCCAAATCCGATTCCGATTCCGATTTAGTTTTGGATTTTCTTGGAGTGGTTCGAGCTTGGACATCGTTGTTCTAGCAGCTTGTCGTCGGACGACAGGTAGGTTACGGTTTATTTTCCCTAGACTCCGTATATATAAAATAAAATTGTATTAATGGGCATCCTTGGGTTGGTTTATTAGGTTGGTACCACAGCCCTTGACCGCTTTATTCATAACCGCCTACTTTTGTTCCTCCGTTGTTTGTAGTATTTGCCGATATATTTTATTTACCCTTGTGGTCCTGTGAGGCCTTATTGACTCTGGAACATAGAAGGTGGGAATTTGGGAATGTCCGCGAGTCCCGGGCATAGAATTATCCTTCTAGGCTGGTTATGCTTGCTGAGTAGCTGTGGGCCTGTGCAGGGTCGATAGGTTGATTGTGAGCTGCGGGGCAGCTATTGTGTGTGATCATACCATTTCCATGCATATAAAGAGGTTTTATCCATGTTTTACTGTGGTTTTGGCTTCGGGCCTACTGGCACTGTTTTCTAAACCTTGCATGGCCCGGGGGGCCCGTTTTTGATGGAAATGATTTGGAAATGGTTGATTTCACTTGTGGAGATTTTTGGGCAAGAAAGTAAAATTATGTTTAAAATCATCAGTTTTATGATTATCGCTAGACTCGGCAGGGCCGGGGTGCTAGTTGAGTTTTCTTGTTACTTGAGATGATTTTTAGCCTCGGTCGGACCGAGCACCTGAGATGACTTTTTACTATTTAGACCCGGTTACTCCCGGGCACCCTTGGAGGGGTTTTTTTGAGATATTTTCCTACTATTTTTAGTCCTGGACAGGGTCTGGGCATGCATATTCGAGACTGGGTCTCTATCTTGATATCGAGACTGGGTCTCTATCTTGATACCGGACTTGTTTCCGGATGACATGTTCTAATACTGAGTTTTAGTATGGGGTCTGGGACCTCCATGGACCTTGCCATCCGGGCCAGGGGCTACGGGCTGCGTGTGCCGGTGGAGGGGTATACGGTGGAGTAGAGGTATACGGGCAGATTCCTTCCATGGAACCTACCTGCTGGGCCGGATCGGCGCCGGAGGAGGTACATACAGACATACCATGGCACTTGAGATCTTCATGCATCATATCATTCATTGTTTGAGGCTCCACCCTTGTTTGCTGTTTGCTGATTGTACGCTCCGGTAGTATGGGATGCCGGAGGGTTTGTTTTCACTTGTTTGTGTTCCTCGTGTATGGGCGGCCGGGGGACCTGTAGGTAGACTTTGCTTTTCACTTGCAGAACTTGTTCTCTATAATGGGATAAGTATGAGATTGTAATGATTAGTTGAGTTTGATTCATGTCTCTGAGCATGCCTATTATTACTCTTTCTCTCTTCTTCTTACACTTGAGGTTACCGGTATACCGTCCATTTCGTAAACTTATTTTATATACACTGTTATTGCAAGGACCCCAGGTGCGTTATTTCTTACTTTCACCCGTGCCTTTGGTGTGTATATTCTGCTTGCTAGCCTCACATGTGGTTCTGTTGATTTCCCTCTGGGCTAGTTCCTGTGTACCTTTCGTTGATTTCTGTGACTGCTTGCTTCTATTCGGTCTATTACTATGCTTTTATCTTATATGTGCCCAGTCGGCCTATGCTACCTACTGGGTACCTTATGCTTCGCATTTGGTGCTCACCCCTACCCCCTGTATCTTTGGGTGCAGATCCTAGCGTGGGCCATCGCCGTTAGATCGCTGTGATTCATGCTTGGAGATCTGTTGAGGACTACTTCAGGCTGAGGGTGAGCTCCTGGCGATCGGAGCTCAGCTTTAGTTTATCTTTTGTTTCATGTACTCTATTGTCACTCAGAGACATCTGTATATATTCTTTTGGATAGTTTGCACTCCATGTATGTAGTTTGGCTCTGTACTATGATACCAGGTCTTGGGGTTTGATTTAGTTTCCGCATATGTATATATTTATATCCCTTTTATCTATTTTGTTCATCTTGTTCCCTTATTTGCTAGATAGTAGCCCATTACCAACTGTTTTGGGCTACGGGGATTGGTTCACCTACCGGGGGTTGTAGGTGCCATCATGGCCGGGAAATCGGGTCGTGAAAACTTGGTATCAGAGCTTTAGGTTCACCGGTGTCATCGGTATAGGAGCCAATGTCTAGTAGAGTCCTGCGGATCGGGGCGGAGACGTCCGTACTCAATCTTTGGGAGGCTACAGTGACATTTTAGGAATTTGACTCTTTCATTGCTTCGGTGTCGTGCGTAGAACCCTTGAAGTTTCTGGAGTTCTCATTTATTCTACTTCATTCTTCCGCAGATGGTTCGTA
>QJPP01004635.1:0-25912 GCA_003996215.1 Jaltomata sinuosa
GAATTCTAGTAGTGGACGGACTTGTGAGATCCTGTAGCTATCTATTAGTGATTCAGAGAACTTGGGGTTGATTTGATGATTCTTGAATGGCTAATTTGATGTGATCTGGGCATGCGACTGGTTATCCCGCACAGTGTGGTTTTGGATTGTTATGCCAAGACCATTACCATAGCTGTGCCCGGTGTATCCCCGGTTGTGTGGCAGGGTTCTGTTAGCCATGCACCATCTGGGATCATCTCTTGTCTTCGAGCTAGGAAGTTGATTTTCCGTGGGTGTTTAGCTTATCTAGCATATGTCCGAGATATTAGTGCTGACCCTACTTCTCCTGAGTCTGTTCCTGTGGTTAGAGACTTCCTCGATGTGTTTCCTACCGACCTGCCAGGCCTTCCACCTGAGAGAGATATTGATTTTGCTATTGAGTTGGAGCCGGGCACTAGGCCCATTTCTATTTCTCCTTACCGTATGGCTCCTGCTGAGTTGAGGGAGCTTAAGGAGCAGCTCCAGGATCTATTAGCTAAGGGGTTTATTAGACCTAGTGTGTCACCGTGGGGTGCTCCTGTTCTTTTCGTGAAGAAGAAGGATGGGTCTATGCGCATGTGTATTGATTATCGGCAGCTGAATAGGGTGACAGTGAAGAATAGGTATCCGATGCCGAGGATTGATGATTTGTTTGACCAGCTTCAGGGTTCAGTCGTGTTTTCGAAGATTGATTTGAGGTCTGGCTACCATCAGTTGAGGATTAGGGCGGAGGGCATCCCTAAGACAGCATTCAGGACACGGTATGGCCATTATGAGTTCCTGGTGATATCTTTTGGGTGACTAATGCCCCCGCAGCCTTTATGAACTTGATGCACAGGGTTCTTGGCCCGTATTTGGACTCATTTGTGATAGTTTTTATAGACGACATCTTGATATACTCGCGTAGTAGAGATGAGCATGAGCAGCACTTGAGGGTTATACTCCAGACTTTGAGAGATCATCGGCTTTATGCCAAGTTCTCAAAGTGTGAGTTTTGGCTTGAGTCAGTTGCATTCCTAGGGCACGTGGTGTCTAAGGATGGGATTAGGGTTGATCCGGGAAAGATTTCAGCGGTTTGTGAGTGGCCTAGACCTACTACTGTTACTGAGGTTCGCAGCTTTATTGGGTTAGCAGGTTACTACAGACGGTTCGTTGAGGGATTTTCTTCCATAGCAGCACCCTTGACTATGCTGACTAGGAAGGATGTCCCATTTCAGTGGTCGGACCAGTGTGAGGATAGCTTCCAGAGGCTTAAGGCTTATTGACTTCAGCTCCAGTTTTGACTTTGCCGCTTGAGGGTCAGAGCTTCTCCGTGTATTGTGATGCTTCTGGGGTTGGTCTTGGTTGTGTGTTGATGCAGCAGGGTTGAGTAATAGCATATGCGTCGAGGCAGCTGAAGGTTCACGAGCGCAACTACCCCACTCATGACCTAGAGTTGGCGGGGGTAGTTTTCGCGCTCAAGATCTGGAGGCATTACCTATATGGAGTTCACTATGAGATCTTCACTGATCACCATAGTCTTCAATATATCACGAGTCAGCGAGAGTTGAACTCGAGACAGAGGAGATGGGTCGAGTTACTGAAGGACTATGACTTCACTATTCTGTATCATCCGGGAAAGGCAAACGTGGTAGCGGATGCCTTGAGCTGGAAGGCAGTGAGTATGGGTAGCCTAGCTTTTCTTTAAGTTTCAGAGCGGCCATTGGCCTTAGACATCCAGTCCTTGGCTAACCGTTTGGTTAGGCTTGACCTGTCGGATCCTAGCAGAGTTCTTGCCAATATTGAGGTTCGTTCTACTTTGGTTGATCAGATTTAGAGCCGTCAGTTTGAGGATCATCAGTTGTGTGATCTTCGTGATCGGGTTGTTCAGGGTGAGACCAGTCGGGCTACTCTAGATTCAGATGGGGTTCTGAGGTTTGATAGTCGCCTTTGTGTTCCGGGGATTAGTGATTTGATTCAGTTGATACTTCATGAGGCACATTGTACTAGATACTCCATTCACCCTGGCACAACAAAGATGTATAGAGACTTGAGACAGCTTTACTGGTGGAGTGGTATGAAGCGGGATATAGCAGAGTTAGTATCTCGGTGCTTGAACTGCCAGCAGGTTAAGTTCGAGCACATGAGACCTGGTGGTTTGATGCAGCGACTTCCCATTCCTGAGTGGAAGTGGGAAGGGATTACTATGGACTTCGTCGTTGGTTTGCCTCGTACTTCTCATGGGTTTGATTCCATATGTGTGATTGTTGATAGGCTGACTAAGTCAGCACATTTCTTACCGGTTCAGACTTCTTATGGTGCAGAGAGGTTAGCTCAGATCTACCTTTGTGAGATTGTTCGATTGCATGGGGTCCCAGCTTCTATCATTTCAGACCGTGGCACTCAGTTCACATCGCAGTTCTGGAGGGCTATTCAGCAAGGTTTGGGTACAGAGGTTCATCTTAGTACCGCTTTTCACCCTCAGACAGATGGCCAGTCCGAGAGGACCATTCAGATTCTGGAGGACATGCTTCGGGCCTGTATTCTTGACTTTGGAGGTTCTTGGGATCAGTTTGTTCCCTTGGCAGAGTTTGCTTATAATAACAGCTTCCATTCGAGTATCGGCATGGCACCTTTTGAGGCTTTGTATGGCAGGCGTTGCAGATCACCAGTAGGTTGGTTTGATGGTTTTAGTGCTGGGCCACAGAGCACAGATTTGCTTCGAGATTCCTTAGACCGAGTCCGAGTGATTCAGGACAGACTTCGGGCAGCTCAGAGCAGGCAGAAGAGTTATGCTAATCGTAGGTTTCGTGCCTTGGAGTTTAGTGTCGGTGACTTGGTGTTTCTCCGTGTATAGCCCATGAAGGGAGTGATGAGATTTGGTAGGCGGGGCAAGCTTAGCCCCAGGTACATTGGGCCGTTTGAGATTCTTCAGAGGGTTGGTAGCGTTGCCTATCACCTAGCCTTGCCTCCGATGTTTTTAGCTATACATCCTGTATTTCATGTTTCGATGTTGCGTCGGTATGTCTCAGATGAGTCTCATGTGTTACAGTGGGATTCAGTTCAGTTGGGTGAGGGTTTAGCCTTTATTGAGGAGCCAACAGCTATTTTGGCCAGAGATGTCAGGAGATTGAGGTCTCGAGAGATCCCGGTTGTTAAGGTTCAGTGGAGGCACCATCCAGTCGAGGAGGCTACCTGGGAGACCGAGAGAGATATGCGGGATCAGTATCCGCAGTTATTTTAGCCTCCAGGTACCCCCTTGACCTTGACTTTCGAGGAAGAAAGTCCTTTTTAGTAGTGGATGATGTAATGACCCTTCCGGTCATTTCCACGTATAAGTTTTGAAGTCAAGCAAGTCGGCAAAAGTTATCGTAAGTTTTTTTAATAAATTTTCTGAACTTTGGGTAAAATGTCTCTGGGCTTTTCTCCCAATATATAAAGAGTTAGAAGTCCCCCAAAATACCAAATCGAAGGTCTACGAGTCTAGTTTCCTACGCATAAAACCTCACGTCCAACGGATCTCGGAGTAAAAGGTTATGACTGTTTTACCGCGGACTGTCTGGCAGAAAATGGGTTGCGAACTGGGTTGCGAACCGGGTCGCGAATCGGGTCGGGTTAAAACGACATTTCAGTTCCGAAACAGTGATAAAACATAAGGGAGGATCCCGAGAGAATTCTTGAGTATCAAAATCGTGCGTACTTGAAAATATTTAATTTAAAAGTTGAATGTGGTAGAAAATTATATTATTATTACCTTTTCAAAATATTTTAAAGGTTTATGAAAAATATTTTGTTACGAGATAATTGTATATGTATTTATTTTATAAGGTTTTTATACACCGTAATATTTTAACGGAGATAGTAAATTTAATTATGTTGAAAATTATTATTTTAATATAGTAGGTTTTGTTTGAAATAATTTTCTATGAATTATGGCATATTTAAAATATTATATTTATTTTACCACGAATTTATGCAATACCCGAGTAGATATATATTGGGAAGTGAATATATGGGTTGCCACCTCCATTCCACGTGGAGGTGGAGGAAGTGGCCAGCAAGCTAAGGGTGAGAGGTGGCTGCCTAATGTACTATTGGTTTGACGTACATATACATATGTATATTTTGCCCTTTAGCAAAAGGGATAGCTCCTGTACGCATTCTTTGTGCATATGCACATATATACTTACAGATTGTTGAAAAGTTTTGATGGGAAGAAAATGTTTTCACGTTTTATTTAATCTCCGAAAGAAAATCAATCATCTACGTCAAGTTATTCAAGCCCGAGTTCGAGTGTAATTTCATTTTGGAGTTTTTCGGAGAGGTTCAAGCTTGTCATCGGACCACAGGTAGGTTACGGTTTATTTTCCCTAGACTCCGCATATATAGAATAAAATTGTATTAATGGGCATCCTTGGGTTGGTTTATTAGGTTGGTACCACAGACCTCAACCGCTTTATTCATGTCTGCCTACTTTTGTTCCTCCGTTGCTTGTAGTATTTGTCGATATTATTTTATTTACCCTTGTGGTCCTGTGAGGCCTTGTTGACTCTGGAACATAGAAGGTGGGATTTTGGGAATGTCCGCGAGTCCCGGGCATAGAATTATCTTTCTAGGCTGGTTATGCTTGCTGAGTAGCTGTGGGCCTGTGCAGGGTCGATAGGTTGATTGTGAGCTGCTGGGCAGCTATTGTGTGTGATCATACCATTTCCATGCATATAAAGAGGTTTTATCCATGTTTTACTATGGTTTTGGCTTCGGGCCTACTGGCACTATTTTCTAAACCTTGCATGGCCCGGGGGGCCCATTTTGATGGAAATAATTTGGAAATGGTTTGATTTAAACTTGTGAATATTCTTGGGTAAAAGAAAGTAAAATTATGATTTAAATCACCAGTTTTACGATTAACGCTAGACTCGGCAGGGCCGGGGTGCTAGTTGAGTTTTCTTGCTACTTGAGATGATTTTTAGCCTCGGTCGGACCGAGCACCTGAGAGGAGGCTTTTTACTGTTTAGACCCGGTTATGCCTGGGCACCCTTGGAGGGGTTTTTGAGACATTTTCCTCTATTTTAGTCCTGGACATCATGTCGGGCATTGCATATTCGAGACTGGGTCTTCCATCCTGATACCGGACTTGCTTCCGGACGACATGTTCTGATACTGAGTTTAGTATGGGTCTGGACCTCCATGGACCTTGCCATCCGGGCCAGGGGCTACGGGTTTACGTGGCTGCCGGAGGAGGGGTATACGGTGGAGTAGAGGTATACGGGCAGTGTCCTTCCATGGAACCTACCTGCTGGGACGGATCGGCGCCGGAGGAGGTACATACAGAGATACCATTTCACTTGAGATCTTCATGCATCATATCATTCATTGTTCGAGGCTCCACCATTGTTTGTTGTTTGCTGATTGTACGCTCTGGTAGTATGGGATGCCGGAGGGTTTGTTTTCACTTGTTTGTGTTCCTCGGTTGTATGGGCGGCCGAGGGACTATAGGTAGGCTCTTTCTATTTACTTGTAGAATTATTCCCTGTTACGGTTAATTATGAAATTGGTTACTGCTAGACTGTTAGTTGTTGGGTGTGAGATTAATATGGTTAGTTGGGCTTGATTCATGTCTCTGAGCATGCCTATTATTACTCTTTCTCTCTTATTCCTACACTTGAGGTTACCGATATACCGTCCATTTCGTAAACTTATTTTGTATACACTGTTGTTGCAAGGGCCCCAGGTGCGTTGTTTCTTACTTTCACCTGTGCCTATGTTGTGTATATTCTGCTTACTAGCCTCATATGTGGTTCTGTTGATTTCCCTCTGGGCTAGTTCCTGTGTACCTTTCGTTGATTTCTGTGACTACTTGCTTCTACTCTGTCTATTACTATGCTTTTATCTTATATGTGCCCAGTCGGCCTATGATACCTACTGGGTACCTTATGCTTCGCATTTGGTGCTCACCCCTACCCCCTGCATCTTTGGGTGCAGATCCTAGCGTGGGCCATCGCCGTTAGATCATTGTGATTCGTGCTTGGAGATCTGTTGGGGACTACTTCAGGCTGAGGGTGAGCTCTTTGCGATCGGAGCTTAGCTTTAGTTTATCTTTTGCTTCATGTACTCTATTACCATTCAGAGACATCTGTATATATTGTTTTGGATTAGTTGCACTCCATGTATGTAGTTGAGGCTCTATACTATGATACCAGGTCTTGGGGTTTGGTTTAGTTTCCGCATATGTATATATTTATAGTCCTTTTATATGTTCTCTTCGTCTTGTTCTCTTATTCGTTAGATAGTAGCCCATTACTAACTGTTCTGGGCTACGGGGATTGGTTCACCTATCGGGGGTTGTAGGTGGCATCATGACCGAGAAATTGGGTCGTAACATATGGCTATGCTAAGATTTATGAACTATGATATGAAAGTTGCATGATATTCGATGTGTTATCATGCTTTATGTATAAGATTTGGCATGAGAGTATGCCCTTATAATAATATTTGGCATAAGAGTATGCCTTTATGATTATGAGCTACACGTGCATATTTTGGGAGTAGTATTTAGCACTGAGAGGATAGGGTGAGAGTACCCTTAGTCCCATTAACTACATTGCCAGCGTAGGTCATGATATGATATGATATGTGCCTAAAAGGCTTATGAGAGTGGATCTACGTCTTTATGTATGGTGTCCTTGCCTTAGCGGGGCATAGGACAACTTTGCCAACTAGGGTTATATAGTTGAGTATGGTGACTTGTTCCTTGGCAGGGTTCAAAGTCAGCTTTGCTAACTGGGGTTATACAGTTATATTCCATGTAGCTCACGTGGTCTCATGTCGGTTATAAGAAACTCCCATATGTTATGTTTTCAAGTTTTCTAAACTTTATCAACTTTCTTATGAAACGTCATCTTGAAGTTGGATTTTGCCTTATGATTTGATTTCCACTATGATATTTTCTCATGATCTTTACTATGCATGGATTTACCTAAATACGTTTTAAAGAATGTTTCACTCTATTTATGCATTGCTCACATATTTAGTACATTCCATAGTACTAACGCATATTGCATTGCATCCTTTGATGATGTAGATTCAGGTGTCCCTTCAAAGCTTCGTGGCTAGAGTTCCCGGCCACTCACGATCAGCTTTGGTGAGTCCTCATAGTGCGAGGACTAGGCTTTATTCTAGCTTTTCTATGTCTCCTTTCCTTTCATATTATTGAGTTAGTTGGGGTATTGTCCCATCAACTCCTTATGCTAGTTTTAGAGGCTTTCAGACATAGATGTTATGAGGTGATCTTCGAGTTGCATTTCCTATTCGACTCTCTATTTATGATATGTCTCCCTGTTTTGGATTTCTTTATGATGCTTCCGTTTCATTTTCCTTTAAATGCTTGAGAATGCTATGACCAAGGTTTAACTTAGGATCCTTGTGGTTCTAAGTCTTGTGTTACTCTAGGGGATAACCTCGGGGTATGACAAAAGTAGTGGGAAAAATGTCTCAAAAATCTATTGGCCCTGCACAGGCCCATAGCTACTGAGAAAGCATAACCAGCCTAGAAGGATATTTCTATGTCCGAGACTCGCGGACATTTCCAATAACCCACCTTCTATGTTCCTGAGTCAACAAGGCCTCACCGGGCAACAAGGGTGAATAAAATGTATCAATCAAGTACTCTAAGCATCGGAGGAAGGAAAGTAGGCGAACATGAATAAATCGGTCAAGGTATGTGGTATCAACTTAATAATCCAACCCAAGGATGCCAGCTAGTATAATTTTATCCGATATATGCTAGGCCTAGGGAGTTTAAACCGTAACTTACCTGTCGTCCGATGACAAACTGCTCGAACAACAACGTCCAAGCCCGAATCGCGCTGAGAAACCCCAAACGATAATCAAACTACCAAAAACATAAATAATACGTTAAAACGAGTCTAACGATACCCATATCACTATAATTATAGCCGGGTTGAATCCGAGTTAAAAGCGGGCTCGCAGGTGCCACAATCTGAAATCAAAAATGAAAAGAAGCACAATGACCACAACGATTCCAAGAAGGCATGCTCCAATACTGAGCACAATTGGCCAAGAGAAGGGCGCCAAAATAGCCAGCTCAAGTTGAGGTTAAAAGCTAGAATTTTAAGAATGGGAATTGTGAATTAGGCAAGGATTACTTACTAAAATGATGGAATTTAAGCCAAGATGGAGAATCCCTCACACCCACGATCATGCAAGAGCTAGGAGGCAGCCACTACAACAAATTCCAAGCTTTGGGTATGAGCAACAATGGTAGATTTTAGAGGAAAACAAAATAAAGATAGTTGAAGAAGATGACTTACCAAGAGACGAAGAAGCACAGAATTATGATGAACAACAATTTTCCCAAAGTTAGAACTAGTATAAGAGTAATTAGGGAGAGTGTGCAAGTGTTTTTAGTTGGGAGAAATTGAGACATAAAGCTGGAAAAACTAAAATAAGAGAATATATACAAGTTGGGAAATGGCCAGCGTAATCGGCGCTCAAGGCCTGCCACAGGCTAGAGTGATCGCGCTACTCGAGAGCAGTTGGCGCTGAAGGCCTGCAGCTGCAGAAAAACCTGCTGCACTAAAATTCTCTACGGGGTATTCTAGGCACAATCGGATACCAATGTTCAAAAACTAATAATGCTAATAAAGTGAAAATGATGTTTTGGACTCAACAAAATCGATGAAACTTCCATACGAGGTCGTTTCGGAGAAATGTTGACCCAAGTCAACACTAACAAATAAGAACCTAAAGGCTCGAAATGAGTTCGGCTCACCCGGGACCCGAACGAACCACCTTTCTAACCCAAACTCATCATTTTGGAGTTGATGGAATCATCGTGTTTCGAATCTGACACTCTGATCATCGAAAGCCACCCAAAGTTACACTTTTAACTCCCAACGGCCTGAAAATAGAGAAAACAATACAAAACCCACACCCGAAGTTCTCAGGCCTCAACTGAATGTTCAACTAGACCAAACTCAATGCTACGGAGCTAACGGAACTGTCAGAATTCAATTCCGAGCATGTTAGCTATGAATGTTGACTAAAGTCAATGATATTCTAAGTTAAAGCTCTAAAATAGGCAAACTGCCAAAACGACCAAACGAACGACCAGGGCACCAAACTACTGGTCCCAACAAGCCATAAATGATTTGGGGTCACTACAGGAAAGCTCTAACACTACAATGAATGCGTAAATGCGAAGATGACTGGAATGGTCATCACAAGTATGCTTGCGAATAATGTTTTTGATCGAGCAACAATTTTATTGATGGTGGCAGATTTTTTATGTGGGTTAAAACCCATGTTCTTGTGAAAACCTAATTATTACGATTTTCTTGTGGCAAAAGAAAAAAAAAATATTTGGTCTTGTAAATTAATTGCACGTGGCAGAGGGAACAAATGTGTTTAACCAACTGTAATGTGTAAGTTGGCTGCCTTGTTTTGTTGCTTAATATCTATACACAAGTACCTTACTTAATTATATGGTCAATAATCAATATTAACAATAAAGGGTAATGATGCTACGAGGAATTGGTGACTGTAGTGAAGATATTTCCTACAAAGTCGGTTAGATCTTTCACTTGTTACAAGAATTTCTTGTTAAAATGGCAGTCTTGGTTCAAGAGTCATTCTCTTTTGAATTTGTTAATGTGATGAAATAACTATGTTAGGTAACCAGTAATTGTTGTTTGTTGTCGTTTTGACAATAGCTACAACGTCATGTTGCAATATGATTAATTATTTGAGGATTATTAATTACACACATTATAAGTTATGAATTGTGTGATTGATAAATAGTTACAATCAAAGTGGTTAGTTTGCTTAGAATCATCAAAAATTCTTTAACATTTTATGTGTGAGATTACAAATACATGAATTGAGAATTATGATTAATAAATAGAATCTACGAATGTGATAGTTTATTTATTTGAGTCATTAGATATTCTCAATGTATCATATATAAATTGTCCTAGTTGCGAGCATTTAGTGGTAATGGTTTATTTAACTAAAGGAGATACACCTTTAGCTACTAATAACACAAATAATTCATGAGAAGAGATATCGAGGTTTTCACTTTAAAAAATAAAAAATAAAAATATGATATCTTGAATTCTCGGGTATATTAATTGAGAGGATAATTTATTATAAGAAGGTCTTATGTGTCTTAGCAAAAGGAATAACACAACATATGCCTTGTGCTCATGGATAATTAAAAAGGAGAATGAAAATTTATTCTTTATGTCAGTTATATTTATGTTAAATCTAGAACATGATTACACATGATAATTTAAAATGAATCGATATATGATAAGAATGAAGGTCATATGTTTAATTTCTAAAAATACTTAAATTTCTTGATTCTTAATTTGGTCATATAGCTTTGGAGATCAAGAATTCACGAACTCTGATTGACCTAAAATTTGGTATGTTCATCAGAAATGATCTATTAAGCAATATGCACTGATATCTAGTGATTCACAATATTTTTTTAGTATTTTAAAGATTGTTTGGATGGATTTTTAGGTTGTTCTTTTGGATTAAAATGTGATTTGATCTAAATACTAATCCTTTATATCGATTTTATTTATGTTAAATCTGGTACAGATTATACATGATGGTTTTATATAAATTGATGTATGATAAGGATATAGATCTGATTAGTTTTGCCTAAATCATTTGAATCTGAAATTGATCATAGCATCGGAGATAAATAATTTTTATGAACTCTGATTGATCTAAAATTTGGTAGATTCATCGAGAATGACCCAGTAAAAATAGTCCTTGTTTCACAGTAACTGATATTTTTTGGCTTTGAGGTTATATACAAGGTGTTTTAGATAAATCTTATTTTTCTAAAAATTAAATTTAGGGAAAATAACTTAGCTATGATCTAGTGGGAATAGAGATTTTTCTCTATGGTCTTCAATGACTAAATTTTAGTGAAGTATTAATTTCATGTGTTGGATTTAGACCTTCCTCCATATCGGATACAATTAATACAAGTCACTAGATTTAATTTATAATTTTGATAATCTATATTAACTCTCCCTAACTGAGTTATATATGATTGGATCAATGCATTTAGAGATAGTGATATTCACTTGGTTTAAATTAATAGTGTACTCTCTATCTGGGTTAGCTCTTGTTTTAATTTCTTAGAGTAAATATCTGACATCACATATGTATGTTGCATGAATAGTTCCTTTTCCCATCGAAATTTATTGTTCAAGATGCATGGATACTAATGTGATGTGTTTTGAATTTTAATATTCAATGATTATATAAATATGCTATTTTATGGACAATAGTATTGAGATAATGTAAATAGTTTTTAAAATATTATTCTTTGTTCTTGATTCATGTATATTAATATGCTAATAATATGTGATAAGAATTATTGAACGAAAATTTTTATATCTTATTTTGGCCAAATAATATTTTCAATCGAATTGGTCATGATTTTGAAATTCAAAAAAAAAAGACTCTGATTGATCTGAAAGTCGGTAGGTTCATCAGTAACGGTCTAATAAGAAATATGCATCATTTTTGACGATTTGGGCCATTTAGATGGATTTTTTAAATCATTTTTGGTTATTGAAATTCTTCCCATCATTACCAAGATTAAATAGTAGTGAAGTATTAAGTTCATGTGCTGGCTTAGACCTTCCTCCATATCGGATGAAATAAATACAAGTCACTATGTATTTAATCACTAGTTTTGATAATCTGTATTAACTCTCCTAAACTAAGTAATATATGATTGATAGCGTTGCCTATCAGTTAGCCTTGCCTCCGATGTTTTCAGCTATACATCCTGTATTTCATGTTTGGATGTTGCGTCGGTATGTTCCAGATGAGTCTCATGTGTTGCAGTGGGATTCAGTTTAGTTGGGTGAGGGTTTAGCCTTTGTTGAGGAGCCGACAACTATTTTGGCCAGGGATGTCAGGAGATTGAGGTCTCGAAAGATCTCGGTTGTTAAGGTTCAGCGGAGGCACCGTCCAGTCGAGGAGGCTACCTAGGAGACCGAGAGAGATATTGCGGGCTCAATATCCGCAACTGTTTGAGCCTTCAGGGTCTTCCTTGTCCTTGACTTTCGAGGACGAAAGTCCTTTTTAGTAGTGGATGATGTAATGACCCTTCTAGTCATTCTCGCGTTTACGCCTTCCTTGTGCCGTAAGAGCTGATTATCAAAATCGTGCGGTAGTGATTTTCGATCGTATGACCTAAACCCTCATCTCGTATCAAGGCTTGCAAGCCTAAATTTAAGAATTTTATTAGCATCACGCGTATTTGAAAGTATTTGATTTAAATTAGCATTTGGTAAAAAGTTCTATTTTTCTAAAAATGTTTTAAATACTTACAAAAAAAATACTACTATTATGATGTATTTGTGTATGTATTTATTTTACAAGAGTTTTATTATTTATTAATATTTTTACGGAGATAGTAAACTTAGTTATGTTGAAAATTATTATTATAATATAGTAGGTTTTATTTGAAATAATTTTCTATTAATTATGATATATTCAAAAATTATATTTATTTTACCACGAATTTATGCAATACCCGAATGTCTATGAATCGGATTCAAAAATGAAGTGTTAATCACCTCCACCTCACATGTGGAAGTGGAGGGCTAACACAACAAATAGCAAAATTTGAAAGGTGGCATCACATTATGATTTTTATAATGCTAGTTTCTAAATAATTATATATTAATCAATTTATTTGCCTACTGCATGTGACATATATATCTATATGTATATGTATTCTATCTCCACTATTATGGATATATTCCTTTTTAATAATAGACAAGATTCTTATCATAATTCTCTCACTATATATTATTGCACATATGCTCGTCACGTTTTAACTTGCTTTTCTCAACTAGAAATAGTTATCATATTCTTTTATTATGCTATGTATATACTTCCGCATCCGCCGCAAGAAGATTTGTTAGAATGATATTTTGAATGTTTGATTCGATTGTCGAAAGAAATTGATTATCTACGTCAAGTTATTCAAGCCCGAATGCAAGTTTGATTTTATTTCGGAGCTTCTCGTAGCGATTCAAACTTGGACATTATCGTCCTAGCAGCTTGTCATCGGACGACAGGTAGTTTATGGTTTAAACTCCCTAGACTTAGCATATATCAGATAAAATTGTACTAGCTGGCATCCTTGGGTTGGATTATTAGGCTGGTACCACAGACCTTGACCGCTTTATTCATGTTCGCCTACTTTTGTTCCTCCGATGCTTGTAGTACTTGCCGATACATTTTATTTACCCTTGTGGTCCTGTAAGGCCTTGTTGACTCTGGAACATAGAAGGTGGGATATTGGGAATGTCCGTGAGTCCCGGGCATAGAATTATCCTTCTAGGCTGGTTATGCTTGCTGAGTAGCTATGGGCCTGTGCTGAGTAGTTGTGAGCTGCTGGGAAGCTATTGTGTTTGATCGTACCATTTCCATGCATATAAAGAGGTTTTATCCATGTTTTACTACGGTTTTGGCTTCGGGCCTACTGGCACTATTTTCTAAACTTGCATGGCCCCGGGGGCCCTTTTTTATGGAAATGAATTGGAAATGGTTGATTTAACTTGTGAATAATCTTGGGGTAAAAGAAGGTCAAATTATGATTTCTATCACCAGTTTTACTATTAATGTTAGACTTGGCAGGGCCGGGGTGCTAGTTGAGTTAATTATTAAATTGGGATGGTTTTTAGCCTCGGTCGGACCGAGCACCTAAGATGACTTTCTATTGTTTATACCCGGTTATGCCCGGGAACCCTTCGAGGGGTTTTTAAGATATTTTCCCACTACTTTAGTCCTGGACAGGGTCTGGGCATGCATATTCGAGACTGGGTCTCTATCTTGAACCCGGACTTGCTTTCGGATGACATGTCTTGATACTGAGTTTTAGTATAGGGTATGGGACCTCCATGGACCTTGCCATCCGGGCCTGGGGCTTCGGGCTGTGTGTGCCGGATGAAGGGTATACGGCGGAGTAGAGGTATACGAGAAGTGTCCTTCCATGGAACCTACCTGCTGGGCCAGATCGGCACCAGAGGAGGTACATACAGAGATACCATTTCACTTGAGATCTTCATGCATCATATCATTCATTGTTTGAAGCTCCACCCTTGTTTGTTGTTTGTTGATTGTACGCTCCGGTAGTATGGGATGCCGAAGGATTTGTTTTCACTTGTCTGTGTTCCTCGGTTGTATGGATGGCCAGGGGACTGTAGGTAAACTCTTGCTATTTACTTACAAAATTGTTCCCTGTTACGGTTAAGCATGAAATTTGTTAATGCTAGGCTGTTAGTTTCTGGATTTTAGATTGATATGATTAGTTGAGTTTGATTCCTATCTCCGAGCATGCCTATCATTACTCTTTCCCTCTTCCCCTTACACTTGAGGTTACCAGTATACCTTCCAATTCGTAAACTTATTATGTATATATTGTTATTGCAAGGACCCCAGGTGCGTTGTTTCTTACTTTCACCTGTGCCTATGGTGTATATATTATGCTTGCCGGCCTCACATGTGGTCCAAGGCCAACTGTCCCTCCACAACTTAAATAGGGAAGCTAAGTTGTTTGAACTCATTGCTTTCCAACCCAAGAAGCTACAACCGAAGAGAATCAACCATGAACCATCTGGAGTAGTCTTGTTAAGCCATGATCCTGAAACCCATCACCGATTTACCAATCAATGCTCCTGTGGAACCCATGAGTAGACTCATCCACCATCGAAGAACACTAATAGAGTTGGAGCCACTAGGCCATGAATACACAAGTTGCTCAGTCTGTAGAATGCTACTGAAACTTGGTTTCCCCCAAAGAAGATAACAAGGAAGCCAAGTTAGATGCAACAAGATCCCAAAGGTAGTACTGGGAGGGACCACTACCTCAATCCCAACCTAGAAGGAATTCTGACCTCAAATCTATCAACAGAAATGACACCACAACCTGAACTAAGTCGATGCAAGCCACCAACATACAAGACAAGGCAAACTCTCAGTCATTACCTCAGTCAGCCACTAGAACACATACATACACATAAGGACTCATCGCCCTCCTTTGCAAACCAAACGAAACCCTTTCCAGGTATACACTAAATTCCACAAATTCTTCCTCAGAAGACCCTGGAGCTATTCTCGTAGCTACTACAACTCTTACTTGCAACACTTTGACACAATCTCCATTGTCAAAACTCAGTCACAATGCCATAATCAAAAGCTCAACCAGAAATCTATGATCGAAATTCATTCCAACTGGAACTGGAGAAACAATAAAACCACCCAACCGAACCAAAAAAATGAGAGAGGCTATGGGAATAACCCACATAACTTCCAACCTCCTAAACTAGTCAAACAAAGAAGGTTGACTCTAAACACCCGAGAAAACAAAACCAATCAATGGCACGCTATCATAACTGACACCTCTCAACCCAAGACAAGAGCTCAAACTCTGGGTAACCACCTATCAAGGATAACTCACCCCCATCCACTACTAAAGAATAAACTACCAAGAAAACAACACACAAACACTACAACTCAAGTAGTCACACAACTAAACAAATAGCAGGTAGTCATATAAGTAATTAAATGATAGAAGGGATAGAACCGCAACGCAAGCAGTGCTATCACTAGCCGAAGGTAGAAAAAGCCTAACCTGGAGCAACAATATCAGGAAACTCTATCTCAGGCCCACCAAGAGGAGCATCAACTGACGGGGCCTAACTCTTTACTGAGTGATCAAAACTGAAGGCCCAACCAGCCCTCGCCGGGGACAAGCTCTATAAAGGTGACCAATATCTCCATAATCATAACAACCTGGCTGACCAGGATACACAATCGTGGGGAAATTCTTAGCAAAGTGCCCATGCTCACCACACCAAAATCAAACCCCACTGAATGAAGCTTGACTGGAAGATCTCACTGAACCTGATCAGCCACCACGACCTACACACTTTGAAGGCAAACCTCAAAGAATATGATTTGTACCCTGCCTACTCTGCTCAACATGACCTGTACCAACACCCTCTGGAACCCGTGGAGTAACTGAAACTGGCCCGATAGACAGAAAGCAATGGAACCGGTCTCTAGAAGAGAATCCCCCTCCTCGAGTCTGAGAACCTTGGAAACTATCCTGGCGACAACGCTTCTTAGCACTACCTCTATAAGCCTCACAGCACAAACTCTCAACAGCCCAAGCATGATCAATTACCTGAAAGATAGTCATCCCAACTGTAACCAAGTGCTCGGTCACTAAACAGATCGGTGGAATCAAACCTCCCACAAAGCTCTGAACCCTATCAAACTCTGAAGGTACAGTCCTAGCACTACACCTAACCATGTCGTGAAATGTCACCTCATATTCCAACACCAACATACAACCGTGGTGAAGAACTGGAAGCTCGACCCTAACTGAAGCACCACTCATAGAACCGGGTTCTGAAATACTCATCGGAGGAATCAGAGTCCTAGCCACAGTGTACTGAAGAGCTGAGGTAGCCATGAATCTAATCAGAGGCTGGGCTGACCCCACACCCCTCTATCTAAGGCAGTACACTCTTACTCTGAAGTCCTGGCATAGATGAAAGCACTGAAGCAACAGACATAGGAGCCTCGACATCACCCGTTGTCGAAATCTTCTTAGGCATCTGAGAAGGAATAAAACAACTAAAGTTTAGAAGTCAATAGAGCCAGGAACGCATGATAAGGAGCCACGGAGATGAAACTTTTCCTAACAATGCCCTGTAGCCTCCCACAGATAGGATACAAACGTCATCGTATGTATCCACACACTTGCTTCTGTACCACGACACTAGTGAACCTAGAGCTCTGATACCAAGATGTCATGACCCGATTTCTCAGGTCATGATGGCACCTACAACCCCCTAGTAGGCGAACCAATCCTTGTAGCCCAGAACGGGTAGTAATGGGCTACTACCTAACCAAAATGCACAACAAGCTGAAATAAGCAGAAGCCGAATGTAAATGCAGACAAAGCAAAAGCAAAACTCAAATATATACATAAAGGAAAGCTACACCAACCCCAAGATTTAGTATCAGTGGTAGAGAAGCTTCTAAAAGAATACAAGTGCTATAAGTAACAAAATACAATACAAATTTGTCTCCGAAAGTACAAGGAGTAATAGTACAACAGATGAGATGTAGACAAGCCCCGACCGTCAGGCGCTCACCCTAGTCTCGAACCCCTCAAAAGCTGCATGAGTCTTCAACGCGATTAACGGCAAAAACTCAACTAATATATGCACGAAAAAGTGCATAAGTAGACAACGGGTACCCAGTAGGCATCATCGTCCGATTGAGCGCATGTAAAATATAAAAGTAGTAAGTAACAGATAGCAAGAAAGCAGTCACTGAAGCATTAAGCAAGGCACAAGGAGCTAGCACAGCTCATCAAAAACCAAGAGCCACAAGTAACACATGCCTGCATAGAAGATATAACTACACATAATCACAGGGGAAGGAAAGGAGAACGCACCTGGAGTCCTTGCACAACAATATAAGTAAGTAAAGAGAGAGAGAGAGAGTCGAGAAAATGGCGGTATACCGATAACCTCAAGTAAAAGGAAAAGAAGGGAAGCAATCTATCATACCCAAAAATGGAATCAACAAGTATAAAGAAATCACAAAACCGATCCAATTACGAGATAGCATAACAGGGATCCACCTCACAAGTCCAACTCTAGGATGGAATAACTAACCCACAATAACTGAGAAATACCACTTAACTCCCAATAAGAATAGAACTGGAATCTCACACTCTTCTCAGAAGGCCACACAAAAGTGCCTCAATAAGATAGGACTCCCTAGCCCTCTCAATAATCAGAAATCCCATAACCTAAGCCTCAACAGGCTAGCCATCACCAATCCTTCAAGAACCGAGTGCCAAGACAAGCTCTAAATAAAGACAGGAGTAAATATAACCTACCTAAAGTCCCAATGGTCGCCCATACAATCGAGGAATGCAATCAAGTGAATACAAACCCTCCGGCTGCCCATACAACCAGAGTATACACTGAACACATGACAAACAAGGGTGGAATCCAATGCATGATATGATATGACATGATAGTAACTGGTATGTTCCCCATCTAGTACCTCGCAGGTCCGTATAGAGGCGGGACACATGGAAGGATCTTTCCCGTGTACCTCTCCTCGGCCATAAACCCTCCCCCCTGGCACGCTGCGTCGGCCCGTAGCCTGTAGCCTAGTAATGATAGGGGTCCATGAAGGTCTACCTCTCGACCACATACAAAAACTCAGTATCAAGACATGTCATCCAAAAGCAAGTCCAGAATCAAGATAGATAACAAGTCTCGAATATGCACGCCCAGACCCTATTCAGGACTAAAGTAGTAGAAAATGCCTCAAAAACACCTCCACGGGGGCTTGGAGTGTAACCTGGTCTAAAATTGTAGTAAATCAAGTCTAGTGCTCCTCCCCACAGAGACTAATGTAGTGAATCAAGTCTAGTGCTCCGCCCCACATGTCACGCCCCAAACCATGGGAGGCATGACCGACACCCGGAGCCCCAAAAGGTTGAGGGTGTCAAAATAGAGTGTATCTCTATTGAACCTGCTGGGGGTCTGAGACCGACAAGGTCTCTAAGAATTACAATTGGAAACACTGAAAGCTCAATAATAGTTAAGCAACTCAAGGCCGACAAGGCTATTATCATAGTAGATAACTAATAACAAGGCCGACAAGGCCATACCCAACACTGATGTACATATACACGTCTACAAGCCTCTAGGAGTAAGTAAAATATCTCATATCCAGGACAGGGCCCTGGACTACCCATAAGCTGTACATATACATAACCTGGTCAAAATATAAGCTAGACCTCTGACTCGTCAGCTCCAGGAAGAATGGAGCTTACCAAAATGGCTGAACTCCGCAACTCCTACTGAAGAGGTCTATCTGGGTTTCTGTCTGGACCTGCAGGCATGAATGCAGCGCCCCCAGGCAATGGGGCGTCAGTACGACAATAATGTACTGGCATGTAAGGTAGAAGCATAAAAGCAAGTCTTAAGTAGTAAATCTGAACAAGATAAAATATGAAACTTGTAAACTATAATTGGTAAGACTCGTTAAGCTCTTTCTCCTTTATTCTTTTTAGAACACAACACATGAATTAACTCACACTGCAACTCACTCTTTATAACCCACACTGAACCACAACAGCGCCTCGGCGCACCCTATATTTAATAGCCCCAATATGGCAGTAGCGCCTCGGCGCACACTATGTATATAATGGCCTCAATATGGCAGTAGCACCTCGGTGCACACTATGTGTATAATGGCCTCAATATGGCAGTAGCACCTCGGTGCACACTATGTATATAATAGCCTCAATATGGCAGTAGCACCTCGTGCACACTAACACGCAAACCACACATAATAAGTGTATTACTAGATTGACCTTCAAAGCTATTCTTGTTATTTATGAAGGTTCATTTAGATAACTTCTTTAGCCTTGGCTTACTAGGTGTTGGAATCAACATACCAAAAACATATAAATGGGGATTTGACTTTCTAACTTTCATTGTATACTTTCTAAAGCTTGATTAGAGATCACAATACAAAGAAGAAACTTGACAAAAAGATAACTTACATTTCGTGCAAAAAGAATCAGATTTTTATAAGAAGGCGACTTGAATCACCATAATGTATAAATTAGTTCCTTAAGACTTGTTGAGTTACCAATCAGCTCTCTTACAACAAAATACTCAAATTCCTTCTTTCGGAGATTTAGAGTTCTATTTCTAGATTCATGCCGATAAGGAATAAAGAAGCCTTAACATACCTCGTTCCTTCCGAAGATTGCGCTTACCACAACTTGGACTTTCCCTTATTAAGTTAATCTACAACAAAAGGGTATAATGAAGCTAATATTAGCTCTTAAACCTGCTGCAACACTCCCAAAACAGTAGCTAAACATTTCCCGGGCAGATTTACGTATTTTGCATTAATTAAAGGTGTATCGTCACACCTTCCTCCCCTTATCCAATACACAACACACACACCCCAACCTACTGCCTCCAATAATACAAAACACATCAAACATCCCCTACACAACCCACCATGCCGAAATACAATAGCAACACATTGAACTCACGGCTTCCGATCGCCGTCCCGTGAGTTCTTAACAACAATTCAACAACAATTGTTCATCCGAACTTCAATCAAAAAATATTATTATGGGCAGAGTACTTACCACACTTGAAGGTGTGTTTTTATCCTCTTTTTATTGATGCTTTAAAAGCTTAAGTACCCCCTACACATACACCAACCAGAGAAGAAGAAATCTCTTAATTGTTACACAATTTCCATGTGTTAAATCATAAGAAAGGGGCTGCCATAGTTCATGTCTTTCTTACCATAAGATATCCTAGCTATATGTAGTAGATTAATACCAAGATAACAAGTTGTTTAACTCACCTTAAGCTTCAATTAATCTTGGTCTTCTTAGAACCCTAAAGGGAAAGAAGGGCTGCCAAAAGGGAAATGAGATAAGAGAGAATTTTCCAGCTTTTTGTGATGAACATTGATCAGCAAAAGCCCTATATAAAGGGACCTTTTTGGCCGACTTTTTTGAGTATATTTGGGCCAAAATGGGTCAAGAAACTTGGGCCAAAATTACCCTTTGCTTGGGCCTCAAAAGGGTTAAGTTTTGGGGCTGATTTGGGCTTCTCTTGGGTCAAAATGTGGTCAATATTGGTGGCTACCTTTTGTAGTTGTTTGGGCCAGATTTGGTTGTGCTTTGATGGGCCAACTTTAAGCTTCATTTGGGCTACCATTAGGTCTAATAAGCCATGGTGTTGCTGCCCGTAATCGGCCCTCGGAACTTAGTTCGTTAGCGTAGGTAGGTGATGCACCTACTTGTCACCTAAGAGCTTAGATAAGTCGAGCAAGTACCTCACTTGTTTATCTCATTTTCAAAACCCTCCTCCTTATAATTTAACTTAACACTTATATACATTTGACCATTTCAAATTCTAGGCCAAAGTACCCCTTCACAATCTCGAGCTCAAATACCTTTGTCGATATTTACTTAGTCACATAGGTTTTGAAAGGTACGGGGTGTTATATCCTTCCCCCCTTAGAATCATTCGTCCTCGAATGAGGGTAATGCATATAGAGCTCTAGTCCCTTAGGTTTTTTTTTTTGAAATTTCGGCAGAGTTTCTTTATAATTGGGACTATCCAAAAACCTGAAACTCAGCAAAAGTCCAGCACGATGCCTCACAGGGCGATACAACTATATACAATTAAATGTAATCATTTTCACATGTTCAAACCTGATCATATTTGCATAGTAGGAAGAGTATGAAGAATATAAGAATATGACTTACCTATGTACTATCTTCAAGTCATAAATAACTGGGGATGTTTTTTTCTCATTTCTTCCTCGGCTTCCCACGTCATTTCTTCAATATTATTATTTCTCCACAACACCTTTACTGAGGCTACTTCTTTGGTTCTGAGCTTCCTAACTTGACGATCTAGGATAGAAATTGGTACTTCCTTATAGGATAAGTCTTCAGAAAGTTGAACATCTTTAATAGACATAATACGTGAAGGATCTCCTATGCACCTTCGTAGCATCGATACATGAAATACAGGATGGACTATCTCCAATTCTGTGGGTAAATCTAGCTCATATGCCACTTTTCCTACCCTCCGAATGATCCTGTATGGTCCAATATATCTTGGACTAAGCTTTCCTTTTTTACCAAATCGCATAACGCCTTTCATGGGCGAAACCTTTAGGAAAACCCAATCACTAATATTAAATTCCAAATCCCGACGTCGCACATCTGCATATGATTTCTGCCTACTCTGGGCTGTTAGTAATCTTTCTCGAATTAGCTTCACCTTCTCCATTGCCTGATTAACTAGGTCTGGCCCTAATAATCCTGCTTCTCCAATTTCAAACCATCCAAGTGGTGATCTACACTTTCGCCCGTATAAAGCCTCATAAGGAGCCATTTGAATGCTTGCATGGAAGCTATTATTATAAGCAAACTCAATTAGTGGCAAATGGTCATCCCAACTCCCTTTAAAATCTAGTACACAAGCTCGTAGCATATCTTCGAGTGTTTGAATAGTGCGTTCAGCTTGTCCATCTGTCTGTGGGTGAAAAGCTGTACTGAGACTTATTTGAGTACCTAACCCTCTCTGGAAAGACCTCCAGAAATTTGCTGTAAATTGAGCACCCCTATCTAAAATGATGGAAATTAGGACACCATGAAGTCGAACTATTTCACTAATATACAACTTGGCATAATCTTCAGCAGTATAAGTTGTCCTGACTGGCAAAAAGTGAGCTGATTTTGTAAGTCTATCTACAATCACCCATATGGAATCATACTTCCGATAAGTACGGGGTAAGCTTGTAATAAAGTCCATGTTGATCACCTCCCATTTCCAGGTAGGTATCACTATACTTTGAGTTAGACCTCGGGGTCTCTGGTGTTCAATTTTTACCTGTTGACAATTCGGGCATTGGGCTACAAACTCTGCAATATTTCTCTTCATATTATTCCACCAATAAATCTGTCGAAGATCATGATACATCTTCGTCGCTCCTGGATGGATTGAATAGCGGGAATAGTGAACTGCTGCCAAAATTTTCTCCCGAAGCTCCCCGACGTTAGGTACACATAGACGACCTTGATATCTCAGAACCCCATCCTCCTTAAGCTCTATTAGTGGTTGCTTCTGTTGTGGAATTTCCTCCCTCAATCTTACTAATTCTGGATCATCATATTGTCTTTCCTTTACCTCTGTCACAAGTGAGGATTCCGCTGTGCTTTGGATAACAACTCCCCCATTACCTTGGTCTAGTAGTCGAACCTGCAAATTAGCTAACTGATGTAGTTCTCTTGTCATCTCAATCTTTCTATTTTCCACGTGGCTCAAGCTTCCCATGGATTTGCGGCTAAGTGCATCGGCCACTACCTTGGCCTTCCCTGGATGGTACAAAATATCTATGTCATAATCCTTTAGTAACTCTAGCCACCTTCTTTGCCTTAGGTTTAAATCCTTCTGTTTGAATAAATACTGTAGACTTTTATGGTCCGAAAACACGTCTACATGGACTCCAAACAAGTAATGGCGCCAAATTTTCAAGGCAAATATAACTGCTGCCAATTCAAGATCGTGAGTAGGGTAATTTTGTTCATGCTTTCTTAGTTGTCTCGAGGCATAGGCAATCACTTTACCATGTTGCATTAAAACGCAACCCAACCCAATCCTTGAAGCATCACAATAAACAACATAACCTTCTGTGCCCTCTGGCAGAGTTAAGACAGGTGCTGAAGTAAGCTTGTCCTTCAACTCCTGAAAACTCTGCTCACATGCATCAGACCACTGGAACTTGGTAGCTTTATGAGTCAACTTTGTCAATGGTGCAGATATAGAAGAAAACCCTTCTACAAACCTTCGATAATAACCTGCTAAGCCCAAAAAACTACGGATCTCTGTAGCATTCAAGGGCCTCGGCCAATTCTTTACTGCTTCAATCTTTTGGCCGTCAACTCTAATACCTTCGTCTGTAACTATATGGCCAAGAAAAGCCACTGAAGTCAACCAAAACTCACATTTGGAGAACTTCGCATATAATTTATGATTCTGAAGTGTTTGCAATACTGCACGTAAATGATCAGCATGTTCGGCTTTGGACTGCGAGTAAATCAGGATATCGTCAATAAATACGATCACGAATACATCTAGGAATGGCTTGAATACCCGATTCATTAGGTCCATAAAAGCTGCTGGGGCATTAGTAAGCCCAAAAGACATTACTAGAAATTCAAAGTGGCCATACCTTGTCCTAAAGGCTGTTTTTGGAACATCTACCCCTTTAACACGGAACTGGTGATACCCCGACCGCAAGTCAATCTTTGAAAAACATTTGGCGCCTTGCAACTGATCAAAAAGGTCATCAATCCTTGGAAGCGGATACTTCTTCTTGATTGTAACTTTGTTCAGTTGTCGGTAATCGATACACATTCTCAAGGACCCATCCTTCTTACGAACAAACAAAACTGGTGCGCCCCATGGCGATGTACTAGGCCTAATGAAACCTTTTTCGAATAGATCCTTTAATTGTTCTTTTAACTCTCTTAATTCTGCAGGAGCCATCCTGTAAGGGGGAATTGATATTGGCTGAGTATCTGGGAGTAGGTCAATGGCAAACTCAATTTCCCTTTCTGGAGGGATTCCTGGAAGCTCATCCCGGAATACATCTAGAAATTGACTCACCACGGGAACCGATTGAGGAGTCACTGGTCCATCCTCTGTGCTTTGTACTCGGACTAAATGATAAATATAGCCTTTAGAAATCATTTTTTGGGCTTTAAGGTAGGAAATAAACCTACCCCTTGGCGTGGCAGCATTACCTTTCCACTCCAGGATTGTTTCTTCCGAAAAATGGAATTTGACAACCTTATTTCTACAATCGATATTAGCATAACATGCAGCTAACCACTCCATGCCCATAATGACATCGAAGTCAATCATATCTAATTCGATTAGATCAGCTGAAGTGAGATGGTCATAAATCCACACTGCACAATCTCGATAAACTCGTCTAGCTATAATAGATTCACCAACTGGCGTAGATACAACAAATGGTCTAGGCAATAACTCAGGGCGTACCCCCAACTTACCAGCAACGAGCGGGGTAACATATGAAAGAGTAGAGCCAGGATCTATAAGTGCATAAACAGCATGAGTAAAAATAGTCAATGTACCTGTAACAATATCAGGTGACGATTCCAAGTCCTGGTGACCGGCTAGAGCATAAGTGCGATTCTGACCACTGCCTGAACTGGATGCTCCTCCTCCTCCTCTACCTCTACCACGACCTGGTGTAGCCTGTTGTCCTGTCCTAGGGGGATGAATAGTAGATGAAGAAGCTGCCATCGACCCTGTAGGATGGGATATCTCATTCCTACCTCTACTCGGACAGTCTCGCATAAAGTGACCAGGATGCCCACACGAATAACAAGTATCTGAACCCAGGCGACATATCCCAGGATGCTTCCTACCGCACTGAACACAAGGTGGCAAAGGTGGCCTCATCTGACCTGAATGCCCCTGGCGATAGGAACTGGATGCACCTGAACTGTGGCCTGGTCCAGCCTGAGAAAAACGATCATACCTCTGCCTTTGCAACTGATATGGGGCACCACTAGTAGGGTGGGGTGATCGCCTATTAAAATGTGGCCTAACATTACCTCGTGGCTCTACATAGGGCCCAATAGATCTAGCCCTCTTATTCTGATCCCTTTCTCGGCTTTGGTTATCTCCAATTTGTACTTCAAGATCCTCTGCAGTCTGAGCAATAGCCTGTATCTTAGAAATATTCATATCCTCTTGTGTGGCTGCTATTGTTAATCCCTTAATCAATTCATCCTTAAGGCCACGCACATATCGATGAACTCTAGCTCTCATCGTACTCACAATATCAGGGGCGTACCTGGCTAATGAATTAAACTTGAGGCTGTACTGTCGAACATTCATATTGCCCTGCCTAAGGGCTAGAAATTGATCAAGTCTAGCCTCTCGAACCTCCTGTGGAAGATAGTGAGCTAGGAAGGCCTCTGAAAATTCCTCCCATTCAGCTGGGGGTGCATTTGAACCCCTAGACCGATCCCAAGCCTCGAACCATAAAATGGCCACATCTCGTAACCTGAAAGATGCAAACTCCACTGCCTCCACTACTGTTGCATGCATGACTCGAAGTACTCGATAGGTCTGATCAATAAACTCCTGAGGATCCTCACGTGGGTCAGAGCCTGTAAATATAGGAGGACTTAGGCTGATAAACTCTCGAGCCCTAGAACTTT
>QJPP01004636.1:0-19874 GCA_003996215.1 Jaltomata sinuosa
CAATAACCGAGAGATACCACTCAACTTCCCACAAGGATAGAGCCAGAGTCTCACACTCTGGTCAGAAGGCCACACAAAAGTGTCTCAATAAGATAGGACTCTAAAGCCCTCTCAATAATAAAAAATCCCACAACCAAAGCCTCAACAGGCTAGCCATCACTAATCTTTCAAGAACCGGGTGCCAAGACAAGCTCTAAATAAAGACAGGAGTAAATATAGTCTACCTACAGTCCCAACGGCCGTCCACACAACCGAGGAACACAATCAAGTGAAAGCAAACCCTCTGGCATCCCATACTACCGGAGCGTACACTGAACACACAGCAAACAAGGGTGGAATCCAATGCATGATATGATATGATATGATGTGTGAAATAGAACCTCTGTATGTACCTCCTACGGTGCCAATCAGGCCCATCAGGCAGGTTCCATGGAAGGACTCAGCCTGTATACCTCTACTCCACCGTATACCCTTCCCTCCGACGCATGCAGCCCGAAGCCCCAGGCCCAGAGCGGCAAGGTCCATGGAGGTCCCCGACCCCATACTAAAACTCATTATCAAGACATGTCCTCTGGAAGCAAGTTCGGGATCAAGATAGAGATCCAGTCTCGAATATACATGCCCAGACCCTGTCCAGGACTAAAGTAGTAAAAAATGCCTCAAAAACCCCTCCAAGGGTGCCCGGGCGTAACCGGGTCTAAAATTGTAGTAAATCAAGTCTAGTGCTTCGCCCCGCAGAGACTAGTATCAGTAATAAAATCAAGTCTGGTGCTCTGCCCCGCAGAGACTAGTATCAGTAATAAAATCAAGTCTGGTGCTCTGCCCCGCAGAGACTAGTACCAGTAATAAAATCAATGCGAAAACATCCAAAAATCCCCTTTTCTATCAACAACAGTATCAAAAACGGGCCCCCAGGGCCATGCAAATTTAAGAAAACTGTCAGTAGTGGCTCACAGCCAAAACTTTAGTAAAACATGCAGGGGAAAACCTTTTTCATGGATGATATGCTCGCACACAAATATAAAAGTAGCCCAATGGCTCACAACAATTCCTATCAGCCCTGCACAGGCCCAATAGCTACTCAGCAGACATAACCAGCCTAAAAGGATAATCTCTATGTCCTAGACTCGCGGACATTCCCAAATAGGCCACCATCTATGTTCCAGAGTCACTACAAGTCCATACAGGACCACAAAGGTAATATACATTACTACGCGAATACTAAAAACAACGTATGAAATGGACAGACAAAAGGCGGACAAGGTCTGGGGTACCAACCTATAACAACCCATCCAAGGATTCTAATTAATGCAGTTATAGCCTATATACGTAGAGTCTAGATAGGGGAAAACTATAACCTACCTGTCATCCGATGACTAGCTGCGGGTACGGCATCATCCAGACTCGAACAGCTCCGGGAAGCTTTGAATCACATAAAACAAATACTTTCAACTGAATCCCCAAAGGTGTCTCTATGAAGCCTGACCAACCAAGGTAATGGAACAATTGCTAGAATTGACAAGGCTGCAAGAACGAGCCATAGCCAATTGATAAGGTGTTAATGTCACACTCGCGACCAGCCAATTCCAAAGCGTAAAAATGAGGCCAATAACAATAACAAATGGCAGCTAAATCCAACAACAATTCCTTAACCACATCTCAAAGGAGCGACGAGCTCTCGAGGCACTATTTCAAGGTGTACTTCACGTTGTCCAATCCAATCACTATCGTATGCGATCCCAAAAAGAATGGCAGACTTTCCCAATCCCTCCAGCACCTTACCACAACCAGAACACCACAACAATAACCAAACATAACAAGATAAAGGCTGCCCAGAGCCACAGATCCAAAATACCACTTCGTGGCTCAGAAATCCATAAAATAATACTTAAACATATAATAACGAAGGAGGATCGTAGGGGAGATATTTTCTTGACAAAAATATTCAATATTCCAAGATTAACAACCTGCCTCCTAGCAGGAACAACAAACATATCCAAATCCAACAAGAAACTACTACAAGTTATCAAAAAATACAACTTTTCATGACTAGAAGCTTAGAATCTTGATTCAAAAAATAGATAAGTGTACGGGATCCATACCTCACCAATATAACTCCGTAGATACTGCCAAATACTCAGAAAACACCTTCTGGATTGCTACATCAACACCCACGAAGATACACCATGAAATCGATGGGGAAAACTATACCAAAATGACGAGCTCGCGACGTAGAGCAACTTCTGTTAAACTTCTGAATTGAAAGGATCAAAGTCCATGGATTATTTATGGACTCTCCCTCTGATTTTCTAAGAATTTTGGGTGAAAAAGAAGGAGAAATCAGCTTTTATAAGCTGAACCGACTTAGGACGTAGGCCCCACCTTGACGTGTCTGCTTGTGCAGTCTTACAAAAATGTGAATATCTCTCTATTCTGAAGTTGTATGGATGAACAGTTTAGTGCATTGAAAACTAGACTCGTTGACCTTCGATTTGGTATATTGGGGGCCCAATAACTATTTATATATAGGGAGAAACACCCCAAGACATTTAACCCAAATTTGAAGAGAATTCCATAAAGGAATTTACAATAACTTTTTCCGACTTTTGTTTTGCAACTTGCTTGACTTCAAAACTTATCATACGACCATTTTGCCATTACAATACCTCATAACACATCCTTCTTAGTATATTAGACACTATTAGTCTTAACCTAAAGGCACGGGTTACTATAAACCTTCCAAACAGGCGAGGTGTTACACGAGGCATTTCTTTAACTCGAACTTTCGAGTAAGGAATTCCTTTGACCTAGAACCTTGGTTTACTTCTTTGATATTACCAAGAATATTGTCGAAATTCAACGATTTCCAAAGTTGAAGCTCTAAAATGAGGAGGGGCCATAAAGACCAAACAAACGGCCCAGGCACCGAACTACCGGTCCCGACAAGCCATAAATGACTTGGGCCACTACAAGTAAGCTCTAATGGTACAAGAAAGGCGATAACGTGTAAATGACCGGAAGGGTCATTACAGAACCCAAGGAAAAACACTCTCTTGTAACTCTCTAATAACATATATATAAATTTTTAGCTATGGAAAAAGAGCACGAAAACACACAATCAGATATCAATGATCTAAAAATCAAGGTATGCTTATTTATGATTATGAATAGCTAAATTATCATATTCCTTATAATCTCTGGTAGATCATAATTATTCATTATTTTATAGTACTGTTATAATGACCATCCTGAGAAAAGTTTGCCATGAAAATATGCTAAGAGTAGTTAAGCCCAGACTATGCCATCCTAACATTGAAACCGGTAGGCGAAGAGGCCGTTTAGGGGAGTAAACAAAGTTGAGGCGCTGTTAGGGTAAACGATTGAAGCAGAAAGGCATGGTAGTGACTAGAAAGGATGATCAGGATATCTTATTATAAAATAATGAATAAAGATGATAGACAAAGAGGTTAGACGGAATATGTTTGGCAAAAATATAAAATGAACAACACTTACTTATTAAATGATGATCATAACTATAAGATACTTGTATTATATATACTTAGACAAATTAATAATGATATTAGAAGAAAAATTTATGACAATTTGGTAACCTTTGAAATAATATAAATAACGACTCAAGGATGGACAAAATTACTTAAACATGAAGATACTGATTTATACGAACTAGATTTATATTCAGAAGAATGGTAAATTTCACATATCTACAGTTCTGGCAAGAAACTATTGAAAACATAACCTTGCTAGGAAATTTAGTAAAAACAAATATGGAAGAATACCAAAGAACCCAAGATATACAGTATTTAGAATACATCTTAGAAGGTTTAAAAGAAATAATTAGGCTAATTCCCTTAATAAAGGAGTATTATGAGAAAGCATTTAATACATAAAATGGACGATCATAATACTCCTTTATTAAGGGAATTAGCCTAATTATTTCTTTTAAGCCTTCTAAGATGTATTCTAAATATTGTATATCTTGGGTTCTTTCGTATTCTTCCATATTTGTTTTACTAAATTTCCTAGCAAGGTTATGTTTTCAATAGTTTCTTGCCAGAACTGTAGGTATGTTAAATTTACCATTCTTCTGAATATAAATCTAGTTCGTATAAATCAGTATATTCATGTATAAGTAATTCTGTCCATCCTTGAGTCGTTATTTCTATTATTTCAAAGGTTACCAAATTGTCATACATTTTTCTTCTAATATCATTATTAATTTGTCTAAGTATATATAATACAAGTATCTTATAGTTATGATCATCATTTAATAAGTAAGTGTTGTTCATTTTATATTTTTGCCAAACATATTTCGTCTAACCTCTTTGTCTATCATCTTTATTCATTATTTTATAATAAGTTATCCTGATCATCCTTTCTAGTCACTACCATGCCTTTCTGCTTCAATCGTTTACCCTAACAGCGCCTCAACTTTGTTTACTCCCCTAAACGGCCTCTTTGCCTACCAGTTTCAACGTTAGGATGGCATAGTCTGGGCTTAACTACTCTTAGCATATTTTCATGGCAAACTTTTCTCAGGATGGTCGTTATAACAGTACTATAAAATAATGAATAATTATGATCTACCAGAGATTATTAGGAATATGATAATTTAGCTATTCATAATCATAAATAAGCATACCTTGATTTTTAGATCATTGATATCTGATTGTGTGTTTTCATGCTCTTTTTCCATAGCTAAAAATTTATATATATGTTATCAGAGAGTTACAAGAGAGTGTTTTTCCCTGGGTTCCCCCTCCTCTTTGCCTTAGAGGCTATCTATTTATACTACTGAAAACGCGTAAACTATACAACTTTATATATGTCCTAACAGCTGTCCTACCAGCTGTCCATATTTACTTTACATAAAGCTGCTTTTTATAAAGCTACTTTTGACTAATTTACATAAGGAAACAAAATACATTATATAATGCTAGTCATTCTTGTCGGGGTATCTTGTCCGTCCATCTGTTCTCCTTTGTGTGGCTGGCATTTTTATTTCCTCGTGTTTATTCTATCTGAACTTCAGGAATCACATTATCTTCTCCTTGGCATTTTGGACATAGGTGGTTTGGATAACTTGGTCCAATTAGTTTACAGTATCTTGTCGTTAAGTTCTGTGAAATAAAATCCTTGCGTATTGCTCTTGTTATAGGTGTTTCTTCTGGTCTGAGTAGACTCATAATCCATTGGCGTATTTCCTCTAAATCATTTTCTCTAATTTCTCTGGAGTTACTATAGAGTATAGTTTGTTCTCTTGAATAATACTTCCATATAGGTCTTTGATTAATATAATTACTTCCTAGTTCACTCAGTATAGTGGCTAAGCCTATAATCCGTTTATTCGCATAAAATTCTGGTATGTCAATCTTGGATATTTCTGGTTGTTGTTCTATTTTTTCTGGTATAATCATGTCTCTAGTCAGTCCTTTTTTTACTGCTTGGATGTTTGGTTTGATTTCATCAAAAAGTATTTTTGCTGGGGATGTATAGAACTTTATGTAGAAGAGCGTTCCTTTAGTTATTCGCTTATAAGTAGTAAATGATTTGTATATGTCTGGTTATGTAGATAATTCGTCTCCTGTTGAGATATATATTGTGCTAAGTAATCCATAGTTATAACATGTCTTTACTAGGTTTGCATTGGTACCTGGTTGTGCAATAAGGCAGTTATAACCTTGGAGATGTTGTGTTATATAGTCTTGTTGTGGATTTTTGGTATTTTTAGACCTGGGGTTTCGGTTTAAAAAGGTCTGTATTTGGTAGAGATTCTCAATATATAACCTTGTTATGTGGTTGTGGGTTTGCTTGTCTTGGTTAAGACTTTCTTTGTAGGTATCTACCTGGGAAGGTATGGTCAAAGGGTCTTTTGGGGTATTTGGTGTATATGGTTTGTCAAAGATGTTATTCATATTCGCATTTGTATATTTTGCTCCACTTGTTCCTTTGCTTGTAGATGCGCCTACAGCTGTATGTACATGAACATTATGGGTTTTAAGGTGTTTCCCAACGTCACCTTCTTGGTCTGGATGTTTAGAGTCTTCCGGTGGACTTAGATCCGCATGTTTAAAGCCATGCTGCTGGCTTATATTTCTTTCTTCTAGCTTTTGTAGCCTTTTTTCCCACAATATCCATTTGTAATGAAAGTGTAGTTAAGATTGTAAAGAAATCTTTTGTAGATGTTTCTTGTATATCATCAGTTTGTGTAACCTTTTCTTGATAGGTAATCTGCAATGACATTCTTATCGGATTTAACTATTTCAATTGTAAACGTAAAGTTTTATACATTTAATACAAATCTTCTTATTTCTTTAGTCGTGACTGAGTCCTGTATTTTTCGTGTAATCCACCATTTAACCTGTGTATTGTCAGTCCTTACAATGAATTTGTTATAAACAATGTATGGTTCGAATGCTAATAAACATTTATATAATGCAAATAATTCTTTTCTATTTATTTCCCATTTCAATTGTGGTTCTGTGTATGATCCTGAATAGTATCTACAATGATGTTCTATCTTTTCTTTATCATATTTATACTTAAGAACTCCTCCATAACTATGATCACTAGAATTTGTTTCTACTATGTATATAAATTGTCTATTTTCATATGGGAAATATAATTTTGGCAATTAAAATAGATTTAATCTTTCTTATATGGGTTTTATCTTTATCATCAAAATGGTATTCTACATCTTTCTTTATTTTTTTCTGTAAAGGTTTCAAGTTTTCTGCTAGTTTGGGTATATATTCTCTTACCTGGTTAACTAGTCCTAGAAATGATTGTAATTTCTTTTTTGTATCGAGGGTTTCATTAAGATTAATTA
Organism: Jaltomata sinuosa; assembly: GCA_003996215.1. NCBI lineage: Eukaryota > Viridiplantae > Streptophyta > Magnoliopsida > Solanales > Solanaceae > Jaltomata > Jaltomata sinuosa. Next base: position 6,848 of record QJPP01004636.1, read on the forward strand.
TTTTTTGCACTATATGCGTTTGCATTTTTATCCCATTTTTGTCTATTTGTATTCCTAAGAATTCTATCTAATTCTTCATAATTTCTGCTTTCTTTTTACTTAGGCTTATGCCCGAAGATTTTACAATATGTACAATTTTTTCTAATAGTCTTATGTGTTCATCTTGTGTCTTTGAGTATAACAATATATCGTCTATATAAACGATACAATTTTCTAGCTGGTTGAAGTAATTATCCATAAAATGTTGATATCTACCTGGTGCATTTTTATATCCAAATGGTAGTACGTTCCATTCATAAAAACCCTGTGGTACGGTAAATGCTGTTAATTTTTTAGATTCGTCTTCTAATTTTAGGTGGTAAAATCCTGATTTACAGTCAAATTTCCTGAAGTAGTTGTATCCTTGGATTTGTCGTATTTTTAATATCTTATTAGGTATTGGGTAATTATATGTTTTTGCATTTAAGTTTCTATAGTCGATAACCATCCTACTTTTTCCTCTTTTTTGTTCGCTGTGTTTATTTACTATGAAGGCTGGACTTGTATGTTTACTATTACTTTCTTGTATGTAGTTATTATCTACCAATTCTTTTATATGCATCTTAAAGTCTGCTAGATCGTTAAAATTGTATTTTAGGGGTTTTTGGGTTATTATACTATTATTATCTATTAATTCAATTTTTACTCTAGTTTTATGTTTCTCCCATCCTTGTAAGGGATTGTCACTATACAGTAATTCCAATTTGTCTTGGATCATTTTTACCTTATTTATTATAAATATAATGATTTCTATTTGAGTATTTTCTTTTTTTATGTTTTCTAGTTTTTGTGTAATTTTTTCACTTCCTCTTATCCATTCTGTGGTTTTCCGTTGTTTATTATTTACTCGTTTTGCTCCTATTTTTTGCTTGCATGGTGTGGTAAACCACCAATGTGTTTTTGTTATTACATGTGGGTAGAATTTTTCTAAAAATGGCATTCCTAGTAACATATCCTTTGTCGTAAACTCAAAGTTGTACATTTCTTCTATTTATTTGTATTTTTATATTTTTGGCTTTGTGTGTAATCATGCATCCTTCATTATTAAATCCTGTTACTACCATAGGTGTTTTTAGTTTTTCCCATTTTTCTTCTGGTAAACAGTTATATTTGCATATAAAAGAATTGGCAAATATAACTGTTTACTAGAAGAAAAAGGGGAAAAACTAAAAACACCTATGGTAGTAACAAGATTTAATAATGAAAGAAGCATGATTACACACAAAGCCAAAAATATAAATATACAAATATGGGATAAGATATTAACAATAGAAGAAATGTACAACTTTCAGTTTACGACAAAGGATATGTTACTAGGAATGCCATTTTTAGAAAAATTCTACCCACATGTATTAAATGCTTTTTCATAATATCATCCATTTTCTTTTTAAAAATAACACCACAGTCTTATGTGTTCATCTTGTGTCCTTGAGTATAACAATATATCGTCTATATAAACGATACAATTTTCTAGCTGGTTGAAGTAATTATCCATAAAATGTTGATATCTACCTAGTGCATTTTTATATCCAAATGGTAGTACGTTCCATTCATAAAAACCTTGTGGTACAGTAAATGCTGTCAATATCTTAGATTCGTCTTCTAATTTTAGGTGGTAAAATCCTGATTTACAGTCAAATTTGCCGAAATAGTTGTATCCTTGGATTTGTCGTATTTTTAGTATCTTATTGGGTATTGGGTAATTATATGTTTTTGTTTTTGCATTTAAGTTTCTATAGTCAATAACCATCCTACTTTTTCCTCTTTTTTGTTCGCTGTGTTTATTTACTATGAAGGCTGGACTTGTATGTTTACTATTACTTTCTTGTATGTAGTTATTATCTACCAATTCTTTTATATGCATCTTAAAGTCTGCTAGATCGTTAAAATTGTATTTTAGGGTTTTTTGGGTTATTATACTATTATTATCTATTAATTCAATTTTTACTCTAGTTTTATGTTTCTCCCATCCTTGTAAGGGATTGTCACTATATAGTAATTCCAATTTGTCTTGGATCATTTTTACCTTATTTATTATAAATGTAATGATTTCTATTTGAGTATTTTCTTTTTTTATGTTTTCTAGTTTTTGTGTAAGTTTTTCACTTCCTCTTATCCATTCTGTGATTTTCCGTTGTTTATTATTTACTCGTTTTGCTCCTATTTTTGCTTTCATGGTGTGGTAAACCCCCAATGAACTAGCCCCAGGCAGTAAAATATTCACAGCAAGATGTAAAAACTTGTATGTCTTAACGACAAAACATAAGATAACAACAAAAAATAAGATAAACAAAATCAAAATAGAAAATCCTTTTGAAAGAATAGTTACGGTTATCAATAATAATGATTATAGCTATAAAGAAATTGATTTGGAAGAAAATTTAGAAATAGTGAAAGAAAGGTTAAGCACATCAAGTGTACCACAAAATGAAATACCACAGACATCATCAAGAATGAGCACATCAAAAAGGATGGACTATATAACTCCACAAAAATGGATAGAACAAAGGATAGAAGAAATAAAATCATACCATTATTATATAACAGGAATTATGGACCAACGAAAATACAAGATATTAATAAACACAAGACAAGAGGAAAATTACATCACAAGAGAATTAGTATTAGAAAATGAAATACTAACCCATGGACAATTATGCCCTGACCTACAAAAAGTTTTAATAAATACGGAAGAAACAACAGAAAAAGAAATAATTATCGAAGGAATATTAATGGTGATACAATTTAAAGTCTACCAAGGCGATAAAATTATCACATTAGGGATAAAATGGCTAGAAAAAGTAAAACCATATAATTTAGACGACAAGGAAGTAACAATACATTATGAAAACAAAAAGGTAATAATAAAAAGAACAACCTGAACGATGAAAATATATGTACTTCCAAAAATAATAATAGAAGGATATTACAATAGATATTATATACCAATGATAGATACTACGTAGTATTCTTCTTACAAATATAATGATTTCTATTTGAGTATTTTCTACTTACAAATATAATGATTTTTATTTGCATAGGTTACAGTTTCATACCGTACATCTTTTATTTGTATGCTCATAATTCTTTCGTTTTGACATTCGATTCATATGATCTTCCATGTTTGTCTACTTGTTATTCTGTCTGCTTTACATACCGGTACATGTTGTATATGTACTGTCGTCCCTATGTTCGGGGCACTGTATTTTCTTATAAATACAGGGTCAGGTTCATAGGGGAGCCGACACCCGCATTAGGTTCTTTTGCTACCTTCGGCCAATATTTTGGTGAGCTTCATCTCCATTTGGAGCCAGTATGTGTATAGGTCTCTAGTTGGGTACATCGGGTCCTGTCTTGACTGGTTATTAGTAGTATAGTATGTTGTACTCTTTAAAGGCTTCCTAGACATTATCTAGTATCGTATTGTACAGTTTTTGTTTAAATTACTCTCTGGTATATATATATGCTTCATATGTTAGTTATTCTTCTCATTTATCGATTTATAACTTTATTTATGTCATAGATTACTCGTAAAGCAGGTGGTCATACGGTTCTTGTCTGCCCCTTTTTTTTGAAGCGTGACAAACTTGGTATCAGAGCCTAGGTTCAATTGTCCCAGGGAGTCTAGGAAGCCGTGTCTAGTAGGACCTTACCTATCAATGTGTTGCGTGCCACATTTATAATTAAGGGACTACATGGGCATTTAGGAATTTGATCTTTATTTGTAATCTAGATCGTGCGATAGAGCTAAGTAATAGAAAGTTGCTTTTGACTCATACTCTGCTTATTTGTGATACAGATCATGTCTGCTACAGATAAGGATAAAGTAACCCAATCGGTCACTACGAGCACAACTCATGAGGCAACCACTGCAGGGCAGTCTCCAGTATTAGGGGATCAGACTAGGGCTTAAGAGAGTTTGCTGAGTCCTACGCCTCCAGGTTCTCAGGTGCCCAGAACAGAAGGACCTGCAGGGGTTCATTCACCTCCAGGAGTTCGAGCAATAGCTCCTATACTTCCACTAGGTTCCTTAGAGCAGGATCTTAGAGGAGTGATACAGGTTTTCACACAGTTGGTAGCCGCTCAGGCTCAGAGATAGAATGTGGAGGTCCCTGTTGCCGCTCTAGGAGGTGGCCAAATCTAGGATTCGAGATTTCCTCCGTATGAATCCGCTAGTGTTCAAGGCTCTAGCATTGCAGAGGACCCTCAGTAATTCATTGAGGAGACTCATAAGATTTGTAAGAGTGATGTGGGTATCGAAGACAGATTCCATTGAATTGGCCTCCTATCAGTTAAAAGATGTTGCTGTCGCTTGGTATGAGATGTGGGTAACTTTGAGGGGTGAGAATTCTCCCCCAGCGGTCTGGAAGGACTTTTCGAGGGCCTTTATGGATCATTTCTTTCCATTTGAGCTCCGACATTCAAAGGTGGATGAGTTTCTGCATTTAGAGCAGCGTGATCTCAGTGTCAGAGAGTACAACTTACGATTTATGCAGTTCTCTAGGTTTGCTACAGAGTATGTTAGTACTCAGGCATCAAGGATTCATAAATTTGTGCGTGGCCTTGTGGGTCACTTGAGGGACAACGTTTCTGCTGCTGCTTTGAATAGGGATTTGGATATAGCAAGGATCATGGCATATGATCAACAGTTAGATGAGGATCAGCATAATCTTGAAATAAATGTCGAGAGGGAATAGAGCAAGAGAGATAGGATGGCTGTCCAGTATCAGGGGAGAAGTGGAGCTTCCACCAGTAGAGGACCACCTAGGCAGAATCAGTCGGCGGCATGCTCCACAGCTAGTGCTCCAGCTCCATTTTAGAGATATAGACATAACCAAGATTAGACTTCTAGGGCACCAGGCTTGCGACCTCAGAGGGATACTATCCGGGGATTACCACCTCGACCTACATGCAGACAGTGTGGCCGAGCACATGGAGGGGAGTGTCAGCATGGTTCAAATTCTTGTTATTGGTGTGGTATAAAAGGTCATATGGTATGAGATTGTCTGCGGCTCAGAGATAAAGCCAGAAGTGATAGATCACAGCCTACAAGGTCCACATCAGCCTCATTATCATCGACACCTTCTTCTTCTTGCGGTCCTCATGCACCAGCAGGTAGAGGATCTGGTAAAGGTATAGGGACTGGTTCTAGTGCCGTCCCAAATCGTGTGTATGGACTAGTTGGTCAGCAAGAATCAGAGGCATCTCCAGACATGGTCACATGTACTCTATCCATCTTCTCATATGATATATATGCCTTGATAGACACAGGAGTTACCCTATCATACGCTACTCTATTTATTGCTAAAAGGTTCAAAATAGATCCAGATTTGTTACGTGAACCATTTGCGGTGTTGACTCCAGTAGGAGAGTCTATCATAGCTAGGCGAGTCTATTATAATTGTGTAGTGACCATATGTGGCCATGATACATTGGATGACCTGATTGAACTTGAAATGGTCGACTTTGATGTCATCATGGGTATGGATTGACTATCCTCCTGCTATGCTACAATTGATTATCGAGCTAAGATTGCCCGATTTTATTTCTCGAACGATCTTGTCTTGGAGTGGAAGGGTAATACTATTATGCCTAAATGGAGGTTCATTTCCTATATTAAGGCACGAAAGCTCATTACAAATGGGTGTTTATATCACCTTGTCAAAGTAAGAAACCTTGAAACTGAGAAACAGATGCCAACTCTTCAGTCAGTACCAGTGGTGAATGAGTATCCATATATGTTTCCTGATGAACTTCCTGGATTACCTCCTGTTAGAGAAATTGATTTCGGTATTGATGTAGATCCCGGTACTAAACAAAAATCAATTCCACCTTATAGAATGGAGCCTACGGAGTTGAAGGAGCTAAAGGAGCAGTTGAAAGACTTGCTTGACAAAGGCTTCATCCGACCTAGTATATCGCCTTGGGGTACACCGGTGTTGTTTGTATGTAAGAAAGATGGTACATTGAGAATGTGTATCGACTACAACAACAACAACAACAACATACCCAGTATATTCCCACAAAGTGGGGTCTGGGTGTATCGACTACATGAAGATAAATAAAGCGACAATAAAGAATAAGTATCCTCTTCCCTAAATAGATTATTTGTTTGACCAGCTACAAGGAGCTAAATGCTTTTCAAAGATTGATTTGAGGTCTGGTTATCACCAGCCGAGGATACGTGAAGTAGACATTCTCAAGACAGCTTTCTGGACTAGATATGGACACTTTGAGTTCCTTGTCATGTCATTTAGACTAACAAATGCCCCAACAACCTTCATGGACATGATGAATAGGGTTTTCAAACCCTTCGTTGATATGTACGTGATTGTATTTATAGATGACATCTTGATATATTCACGTGATGAAGCAGAGCATGCAAATCATTTGAGATTAGTGCTACAGACACTAAAAGAACACTAGTTATATGCTAAGTTTTCTAAGTGTGTGTTCTGGTTAAGCTCAGTAGCCTTTCTTGGCCATGTGGTATCTGGAGAAGGCATCAGAGTGGACTTTCAGAAAATAGAGGCTGTGAAGAATTGGCCTCGACCAATCACTCCTCCAGAGGTGCACAGTTTCTTGGGGTTAGCCGGTTACTACAGAAGATTTGTGGAGGGCTTTTCCTCTATTTCTGCCCCATTAACTAAACTGACGCAGAAATCAGCTAAGTTCCAGTGTTCAGATACTTGTGAAAGAAGCTTCCTGGAGCTAAAAGATAGGTTGAATACGGTGCCATCATTGGCCTTACCAGAGGGCACAGAAGGATATGTTGTATATTGCGATGCTTTCGGTGTTGGCCTAGGTTGTGTCCTGATGCAACATGGAAAAGTTATAGCATATGCCTCTCGGCAGTTGAAGAAGCATGAGAAAATTACCCCACTCATGATTTGGAGCTTGCAGCAGTTGTGTTTGCGCTTAAAATATGGCGTCACTATTTGTATGGGGTGCATGTTGATATCTTTACAGACCATAAGAGTCTTCAATATCTATTCAAGCAGAAAGAGTTGAATCTAAGGCAAAGGAAGTGGCTAGAGCTGCTGAAAGACTATGATGTCAATATTCTCTATCACCTTGGTAAAGGTAATATTGTAGCAGATGCTCTCAGTCGATATATATGGGTAGCCTAGCACATTTTTCATTTTTTAAGCGTGAAGTGGCCAGAGATGTGCATAAACTAGGCAACCTAGGAGTTTGACTCATGGACTCTTAAGATGGTGGCATTGTGGTATTGAATACGACAGAGTCATCCTTAGTGGCATTGGTGAAAGAGAAGCAGTATGATGATCCCTTATTTGTTCAATAAAAAGAAGGGATTCAACAGCACCAGGTAACAACATTTGAGCTAGCAGGCGATGGCACTTTGAGATGTCTAGGTAGATTATGTGTACCTGATGTAGATGGCCTGAGATAACAGATTATGGCCGAGGCATATTTTTCCTGTTATTAAATTTATTCGGGCTCTACGAAGATGTATCATGACCTTAAAGAGGTCTACTAGTTGAATAATATGAAGAAAGATATAGACGAATATGTAGCACACTGCTCCAATTGTCAGCAAGTAAAAGCAGAGAATCAAAGGCCCGACGGCCTAGCTCAGACTATAAGTATTCCAGTTTGGAAATGGGAGGCTATTAATATGGATTTCATCACAGGTTTTCCCTCTTATTTTTGAAGACATGACTCCATATGGGTAATAGTTGATCGGCTGACAAAATCAGCCTATTTCTTGCCTGTTAAATCCACCAGCACAACTAAAGATTATGCTAAGCTTTATATTAAGGAGATTGTTCACTTGCATAGGACCCCAGTATCCATTATTTCAGATAGAGGTGCCCAATTTACAACTCATTTGTGGAGATCATTCCAAAAAGGCTTAGGAACACAGGTGAATCTTAGCAGTTCTTTTCATCCACAAACAGATGGTCAAGCTGAGCACACCATTCAGACGCTCGAGGATATGTTGAGAGCATATGTGCTGGACTTTAAAGGTAACTAGGATGATCATTTGTCCCTAATAGAGTTCGCTTATAATAACAGCTATCACTTCAGCATTGGCATGTCTCCATTTGAAGCTTTGTATGGGAGGCAATGTTGATCGCCTATCGGTTGGTTTGAAGTAGGTTAGACATAAATATTAGGACCAGATCTAGTCCATCAAGCCATTGAGAAGGTCAAGTTAATACAAGAGCGGTTGAAGACTGCTCAGAGTCAATAAAAATCATATACATATGTACGACATAGGAATTTGGAGTTTCAAATTGATGATTTGGTATTCGTGAAGGTGTCGCCTATGAAAGGCGTTATGCGATTCGAGAAGAAAGGTAAGCTAAGTCCTAGGTATATTGGACCTTATAGAGTTATACGCAAAATTGTCCAGGTAGCTTATGAGGTAGAACTACCTCCAGAGCTAGCTGCAGTGCATCCGGTCTTCCATCTGTCTATGTTGTGCAAATGTTTAGGAGAACCTTCCCATTTCATCCCTACAGAGGATATCGAGCTTGCAGGAGACTTATCATATAAGGAAGTTCCTGTGACTATATTGGACGAACAAGTTAGGAAGTTAAGGACTAAAGACATAACTTCAGTTAAAGTACTTTGGAGAAATCAAAATATAGAAGAAGGAACCTGGGAAGCAGAAGCTGATATGAAAAATAAATATCCATATTTGTTCCAATAACCATTGGAAGGTCCTTAAACTGCTTATTTCTTTTATATGATTGATAGTCTCTATTGTATTTGTTTCATGGTTATCTGACTCTCTTATGATACATTTAGGTGCCTGATGTATGCTTACGATTCTGGAGACTTGCATGGATGCAGCTTCCAGGCGCATTATATAAGGTAAGTTACAGAATTGGTGGTAGCTATTATTCGAGTATAAGGCCAAACAGAGCCTCTTGTAGTATTTGTTGACTATTGTATCTGTTGTGACACTCTGTGAAGCGTAGTTGTATGTATTTTGGCTTGCCGATAGGTTCCCGATAGGCTTATTTATAAAGAAAACTCTGCCAAAATTTCTAGAAATTTTGAGAGTTAGCCAAATTTTAAGCCCTTAAGATGGGAAAAAGTGAAGTGGATGAAGTCAGGGTGGTGTCACGAATATCATGGATGGTTATGGAACTTAAAGTAAGTCATAATAATCATTTGAGGATTAATGATCCTAAGTGGAGGAGATTGTAGGGCTTCGAGAAGTTACGAATACGAGTTAACGCTTTAAACGCGCATGACTCTTAATCTATAAAGAGTCGTAGGGTGCATATTTTAAAGAGAAGTGTAGTATATATTATTGCATACTAGTGTGTTTGTTGTTAATGGAACCACCTTGTACTTTCCTAATATACTTTATAAGGTTGGCAAGAAAAAATGAATAACAATTGAAAAATTTAAATTATGTGGGGCCCAACTTTTTAATGAATTAAAAAGAGTAAGAAAGGAAAAAAGATAAAAAGGAAAAGAGGAAAGTGCAGGGGTACATGTACGAAAGGAAAAGAAATAAAGAAGAAAGCAAGTTAGGGAGAAGTTGGGGGAAAAACGTACAGGTACTAGTACTTTCAATTTCACTTCCTCCTTCACTTGGAGATATCAATTAAGGAGCATCTTGGTTGCTGGGAAAAAAAATGCAGCAGCAGTGGTACTACTTTTAACCTCACTTCTCTATCCCTTCTTATTTATTTCTTTTAACTCCAATTTTTTTTTATATTCACACCTTTAAGGAGCTTAGAAACTAAGTGAATTTTGGTGCCAAACTCAAGGAATCTTCAAGAGCTAAAGTTGGGATTTGGATTCTAAGAGGTAAATTCTTTATCCCACTTTCGAGTATGATTATGAATAAGAATTTGAGAATATTTGATTTTAATTTTTATTAGTTCTTAAAGTGGGTCTTGATTATTGAGATTTTTAAAGGAGGGGAAAAGATGAATAAGATGGGATTTTTGGAAATTCCTACTAATTGAAAGATTTAATATTGTATTTGATAAGTTGGAAATAAGAAACTCACTCTAAACTATGGTTAAGAGATTTGATTAATTTTGGATATAAGTGAAGAACATTAGAGTGAATTTTAGCTAAATTTATGGGTTATTGATGAATACATATATGTTTTATGTACGTAGTTGATTGGGTTGATCGCATAAGGGCTACATGAGGTGTGTTAGATTGTTGGAAGCTCGTGGTACCACTACTAGCTAGGAAAGCACCTGAGGTTTGTAAAGCTAAAACTTTCTTCACCGTAAGGCAACACACTACGTCACATGTTCCCTCTAGAAAAGGTCAAATAGCCTACATGAAGAACGAAAACAAAGTTTTTAGTTGCTTTATGCATCATTCCCTTATTTAAGTATTAAAGTTTATATGTACTCTTATTACTCCCTTCGTGTAAACTTTCTTAATATTTTATATGACAGTAAGTTTCTTTACTTTAAATCCTTAGAATTCACACGATGTGGTCTTATATATGTGTCACATATTATAAATGAAATAAATGGCCATAGCATAAGTACATTAGCTTATGTGACAACCTATTTGATATAATGATAAGTTAAAGCAAGAACTAGCGTTTGGATAGTGATATTATATTTGGAAAGTTAAGTATTATATATAGTGATCTTAATACTCTGACAATCTTTTCCATAGATTACATGCCATAGGCCTTTTAAGGAGTTACTCGATAAAAGATAGCAACGGGAGGGTATTCATAAGTTTTACTTGACACACTTGCGCGATGTGATTCTGTGCACAAGATTGAGACCATATCTTAATAGTGAGCCTGAAAATTGTGGCGTACCCACCCTCGTGGCGCTATTTGTATTTGGAGTCAACCGAAATGTCATGCACTAGTTTTCCCTGACTCGAGCCAATACATGGCATATGTGGCCTGCGGGCAGACCTTTATAGTGGGCCCTCAAAGGGCGTACTTTGTATTAGACTGTGATTATAGGTAGGTGTATAAAATCATAGCAATAAGTACTTGAGAAACATATACTTTACACGTGACCTGGATCACCTTTGGTAGGCCATCACACGATCATTTGTATTAGATATAGTGTAAGTACGTCACATAGGCAAGCCATAGGGGTTATATTATAATGAATGCTTCTTTGAACGTTATATGAAAAACTTATAAAGATGGTGCATAGGTTACAGTTTCATACCGTACATCTATTATTGTAACGAATGGGTTCGTTGTTATGGGTAGTCCAATCATGCCAAGTTTTAGAGTTAAAAAACTCTGGGTTTGGGGGTTTGAAATTCTGGGCTAGGTTAGTCTCGGCCAGTTTAGGGGTAAGGTATGGTCTAGGGCAATCCGGGTAAGGATTGAGTTGGATATCTTGTGTTGACCTAATTTTCCTTGTAGCTAACACATAAAGGAGTCCGGGGGACTTTTCAGAATCGAATTCGGGCAAGTAGAACTCTCGGAATCGAGGTTAATATGAAGGGGTTATTTTGGGATGTCGGGAAAATAAGTGTGTTGTAAAATGGACTAATTTTGGAGGTTTTACGACTTTCTGTCCCGTGTCAACCGCTATAGCAGTTGACACTCCGCCATAGCAACCTCCGCATTAGAAGAGAAATTACCGCTACAACGAAAGTCAACGTCGGTCAGCCTTCGCCATAGCGGACGACTCCGCTACGGAGGTACCGCTATAGCGGAGCGGACCGCTATAGCGGAGTGTGACAGGATTTAATGCAGAAACATTCCCCAAAATGTTCAGTTTTCGCAATTTTATTTTGGGAGAAGGGTAAAGGCGATTCCAGGCAATTTTCCTCTATTTTCCATTGTTTTTCTTCCCTAAGGTAAGGTTTCTACTCCCCAATCTTCGTTCTACTTTTCCTATGCAGTATAATTGCTAGGAGGGAGCTTGAGGAAATGTTGGGATAACCTAGGGATGGTAGAATCCGGGGAAGAAGGGGGATTCTAGGCATGAAAGTTCTTGGGTGTCACGACCCGATTTCTCGGTCATGATGGCACCTACAACCCCCGGTAGGTGAACCAATCCCCGTAGCCCAGAACAGTTAGTAATGGGCTACTATCTAGCAAATAAGCGGACAAGACAAACAAAATAGATAGCAGGGATATAAATATATACATATGCGAAAACTAAACCAAACCCCAAGACCTGGTATCATAGTACAGAGCCAAACTACATACATGGAGTACAAATAAACCAAAACTATATATACAGATGTCTCTGAATGGTAATAGAGTACATGAAGCAAAAGATAAACTAAAGCTAAGCTCCGATCGCCAAGAGCTCACCCTCAGTCTGAAGTAGTCCTCAACCGATCTCCAAGCACGAATCACAGCGATCTAACGTCGATGGCCCATGCTAAGATCTGCACCCAAAGATGCAGGGGGTAGGGGTGAGCAACCAAAATGCGAAGCATAAGGTTAAACCCAGTAGGTATCATAGGCCGACTGGGCACATATAAGATAAAAGCGCAGTAATAGACAGAATAGAAGCAAGTAGTCACAGAAATCAACGAAAGGTACACAGGAACTAGCCCAGAGGGAAATCAACAGAACTATATATGAGGCTAGTAAGCAGAATATACACACCAAAGGCACAGGTGAAAGTAAGAAATAACGCACATGGGGTCCTTGCAATAATAGTGTATATAAAATAAGTTTACAAAATGGACGGTATATCGGTAACCTCAAGTGTAAGAAGAAGAGAGAAAGAGTAATAATAGGCATGCTCAGAGACATAAATCAAACTCAACTAATCATACCAATCTCATACTTATCCATAATAGAGAACAATTCTGTAAGTAAAAAGCAAAAGTCTACCTACAGTCCCTCGGCCGCCCATACAACTGAGGAACACAAACAAGTGAAAACAAACCCTCCGGCATCCCATACTACCGGAGCGTACAAACAGCAAACAGCAAACAAGGGTGGAACCTCGAACCATGAATGATATGATGCATGAAGATCTCAAGTGCCATAGTATCTCTGTATGTACCTCCTCCGGCGCCGATCCGGCCC
>QJPP01004637.1:0-11002 GCA_003996215.1 Jaltomata sinuosa
TTATTCTATCACTTATAATTTCTAAGTTTTCTTCTGCATCTATTTCTCTATAACTATAGTCATTACTATCTATTACTGAGACTATTTGTTCAAATGAATTTTCTATTTTTATTCGATTGATTTTATTTTTTGCTGTTATTTTATGTTTAGTTGTTAATACATATAAATTTTTACATCTGGCTGTGAATACTTTACTTCCTGGGGCTAGTTCAATTCCTGTCATTTTCCAATATAATACTAATGATTTATCTATGTTGCAATCATTTATTGGCACTGAATAATTTGCACTTATTATGAATTTATATTTTTGGTATATTAGGTTTCCTTTTACTGCACTTATTACGCTTTTCTCTATAGGTTCAATTATTCTATCGTCTGCTATGTATATTTCTATTGGTGTATCTATTCCTTCTCTAAAACATGCTTTTATTAATATTTCTGTTCCTCCTAGATGTACATATCTTATTGGCTCTTTAGTTTTTAGTGCTTGTATTTCTTTATTTATCCCTCTTTTATTTATTATAGGTATTCTTGCTTTTCCTTTTGTATATCTACAATCTATTATATGTTCTTTTTGGCTTACCACATAATATTCTTCTTTTTGTCTTCTAAACATATTTTTTAGTTTTGGTAATTTGAATATTTTTTCTACACTTAAATCTAATTCTTTTCCTTTTATTTGTTCAAATATATCAAATATAACTTTTTGTTCTGAGGATTCTTCATTCATATGTTCTTCTTTATTTATTAATACTTCTTCTTCAGACATTATCTAATTCTTCTTCGTTTTCTAATTCTTCATATAATTCATTTTCAGATAATTCATATATGCTATCATCATCACTTAATTCATAGTCTAAATATTCTAGTTGCATGTATTCTTCATTATTTATTATTATTTCTGCTACCTGCCTTCTTTTAGGATTTCTAGGTAATCTACAATCTTTAGCTAAATGTCCTAATTTTCCGCAATTATAACATGTACATTCTGTTATTTTCTTTTGTGGTCTAAATGGTTTCTTATTATTACTATTTCTTACATAATATTGTCTCCTAGGCCTTTTATTTCTAAAGTGGGTTTTATATCTTTTAAATTTTCCTGGTTTCCTATTCTTTTTATAATAATTATTTGTGCATCCAAATTGAGGTGCTACTCTATCTCTGCAACATTGTAGATTTTTTATTATAGTTTTTTCCATTTTTATTTTTGTTTTGTATTTTTCACATATACCTGAATACCAATTTTGTAAAATTTTTACCATTGCTCCTAGTGTATCTGTTAATCCTGCATTATTCCAATTTTTTATTATTTTTGTACTAAATGGTTCCGGTAATTTTGTAAAATATAATTTTCTAACTTCCTTTGCTTCTTCTGGTGTATATTTTCCTTTATAATAATATTCTCTAAATACACATGTATATTCATCTATATAACACATATTACATATTGCTAATTTTATCATTAAATTTCTATTAAATTGTTTATCTTTATTTTGTTCTTCTACTTCGGAAGTTGTACTACTAAATTCACTTCTTATTGCTAGTTCATATTTATGTAATATATCCATAGATGTAGTGGTGTCTTCATTATTTATTGTTTTATTATTTCTTAACGCTTTTAGATAGTCATCTGATAAATTAAGTAACCATATTTTTACTGTTCCTAAGAATGTTCTTTCTATATATCCTGGTGCATCTGCTACACTTATCTTATTATCTACCAATTGTTTTGCTATATTTCCTATCCATAGTTGTATTGTTTTATTTACATCTGCTACACAATCTAATTCTAAAAAATTATTATTTGGATTAGTTATTCTCGGGGTCCATTTTCTATTTAATCTTCTATCCCATAAGTATTTTCTCTATCTGATTCTCTATAGCTGGCTGTATAATATATCGGATTAAGTGGTTTTGGGTTCTTTACTCCTGATGTACTAGCTTCTTGTTTTTTATTTTTATCCATGTCCACATCTCCCGCATTTATTTCAATTTCTTCATCTATTTTTTCTATATTTGCTATCATTTCTGTATAAGTTTCACTTGCTTCTGAATTCTTTTCTGTCTGTTCATCATTTACTTCATTTATTTCATCTATATCTTTTTCTTCTTTAATTGGTTCTTCCATTTGTAATTTTTCTTTAAAATTTTCTATCTCCGTTCTTAATTTTGTCTCAATTTCTTTTTCTTTCTGTTTTGCCTCGTATAATTCTTTTAGTCTTTTTAATTCTTTTTCTAGTGCTACAATTCTTTCATTTTTTTCTTCTTCAATTTGTTGTATTTCTTGTTTCGCTTGTTGTTTGATAATAGTTATTTCCTTCTTTCTATCTATTTCTTCATTTTCTTTTGCTACCCTTACCATTGCTGTTAAACTATCTTCTAATCTTAAGGATTCCTTTTCTAGCATTAAACTTAAATTATCTCCTATTTTTTTATATCGTCTTCCTAAATTTGAAAATACTATTTTTATTTTTAATCCATCTTGATTTTCATATGTTTTTTCATCTATAGCAAATTCTTCTTTATTCATCTTTATATGTTATGTTGAAGTTTATATTCTAAACTATCTATTTGTAGTTGTAAGTAAAATATTGTTTTTCTTTGTGCTTTTAGAGATTCTTTACAAACTCCTGCAATCATGTTATAGTTAAGTCTATTTTGTCTATGTTCTAATTCTTGTTTTTTCCCTATGATTACTCTATTGAGTTCTTGTCTATATTCGTTGCTCATTTTCGTTAAGATATTTAGCTTTTAAGTATTTAACATATTTATATTCTATCTTAGATATGATCTCTATTATCTTTTGTAATTTATCATTTTCTGTTTGTATAATACTAAGTTGTTTATAAATTGGATATAACTTTTCTAATTTTCTTTTTGATTTTTTTATCTTTCTTTTAATTTGTTTTAATTCATCCATAGCTCTGATACCAAACTCAGGGGTGGTCCTCATGTTCTTTCTTTTCATACTAGTTTATCTAGAATAGTCTTAGGAATTCTATATGGTGTAGTCCTTTTGTATAGAATCTTAAATAGTTTGCTTATTTTCCTAGGATTTTTAACAAACTTTATCTTATATTTATTCCTACTTCTTTTTTGCCAAATTTCAAAAATGAAAGAATTGTAGCACTAGAAAAAGAATTAAAAAGACTAAAAGAATTATACGAGGCAAAACAGAAAGAAAAAGAAATTGAGACAAAATTAAGAACGGAGATAGAAAATTTTAAAGAAAAATTACAAATGGAAGAACCAATTAAAGAAGAAATAGATATAGATGAAATAAATGAAGTAAATGATGAACAGACAGAAAAGAATTCAGAAGCAAGTGAAACTTATACAGAAATGATAGCAAATATAGAAAAAATAGATGAAGAAATTGAAATAAATGCGGGAGATGTGGACATGGATAAAAATAAACAACAAGAAGCTAGTACATCAGGAGTAAAGAACCCAAAACCACTTAATCCGATATATTATACAGCCAGCTATAGAGAATCAGATAGAGAAAATACTTTATGGGATAGAAGATTAAATAGAAAATGGACCCCGAGAATAACTAATCCAAATAATAATTTTTTAGAATTAGATTGTGTAGCAGATGTAAATAAAACAATACAACTATGGATAGGAAATATAGCAAAACAATTGGTAGATAATAAGATAAGTGTAGCAGATGCACCAGGATATATAGAAAGAACATTCTTAGGAACAGTAAAAATATGGTTACTTAATTTATCAGATGACTATCTAAAAGCGTTAAGAAATAATAAAACAATAAATAATGAAGACACCACTACATCTATGGATATATTACATAAATATGAACTAGCAATAAGAAGTGAATTTAGTAGTACAACTTCCGAAGTAGAAGAACAAAATAAAGATAAACAATTTAATAGAAATTTAATGATAAAATTAGCAATATGTAATATGTGTTATATAGATGAATATACATGTGTATTTAGAGAATATTATTATAAAGGAAAATATACACCAGAAGAAGCAAAGGAAGTTAGAAAATTATATTTTACAAAATTACCGGAACCATTTAGTACAAAAATAATAAAAGATTGGAATAATGCAGGATTAACAGATACACTAGGAGCAATGGTAAAATTTTTACAAAATTGGTATTCAGGTATATGTGAAAAATACAAAACAAAAATAAAAATGGAAAAAACTATAATAAAAAATCTACAATGTTGCAGAGATAGAGTAGCACCTCAATTTGGATGCACAAATAATTATTATAAAAAGAATAGGAAACCAGGAAAATTTAAAAGATATAAAACCCACTTTAGAAATAAAAGGCCTAGGAGACAATATTATGTAAGAAATAGTAATAATAAGAAACCATTTAGACCACAAAAGAAAATAACAGAATGTACATGTTATAATTGCGGAAAATTAGGACATTTAGCTAAAGATTGTAGATTACCTAGAAATCCTAAAAGAAGGCAGGTAGCAGAAATAATAATAAATAATGAAGAATACATGCAACTAGAATATTTAGACTATGAATTAAGTGATGATGATAGCATATATGAATTATCTGAAAATGAATTATATGAAGAATTAGAAAACGAAGAAGAATTAGATAATGTCTGAAGAAGAAGTATTAATAAATAAAGAAGAACATATGAATGAAGAATCCTCAGAACAAAAAGTTATATTTGATGTAAATATATTTGAACAAATAAAAGGAAAAGAATTAGATTTAAGTGTAGAAAAAATATTCAAATTACCAAAACTAAAAAAATATGTTTAGAAGACAAAAAGAAGAATATTATGTGGTAAGCCAAAAAGAACATATAATAGATTGTAGATATACAAAAGGAAAAGCAAGAATACCTATAATAAATAAAAGAGGGATAAATAAAGAAATACAAGCACTAAAAACTAAAGAGCCAATAAGATATGTACATCTAGGAGGAACAGAAATATTAATAAAAGCATGTTTTAGAGAAGGAATAGATACACCAATAGAAATATACATAGCAGACGATAGAATAATTGAACCTATAGAGAAAAGCGTAATAAGTGCAGTAAAAGGAAACCTAATATACCAAAAATTTAAATTCATAATAAGTGCAAATTATTCAGTGCCAATAAATGATTGCAACATAGATAAATCACTAGTATTATATTGGAAAATGACAGGAATTGAACTAGCCCCAGGAAGTAAAGTATTCACAGCCAGATGTAAAAATTTATATGTATTAACAACTAAACATAAAATAACAGCAAAAAATAAAATTAATCGAATAAAAATAGAAAATCCATTTGAACAAATAGTCTCAGTAATAGATAGTAATGACTATAGTTATAGAGAAATAGATGCAGGAGAAAACTTAGAAATTATAAGTGATAGAATAAGTACATCTAGAAGGAGAAACTATAGTGATACACCACAATCCTCAAGAAATTCAGTAACAATAAAAGAAATAGAGCCGAATCATTATTATATAACTGGAATATTAGAACAAAGAAAATTTATTATAATAATAAATACAGGACAAGAAGAGAATTATATAACAAGAGAATTAGTAACAGAAGAAGAAATAAATCATATAGAAAACTCAGATTTACCAAAAGAATTTGTAGCCTTTAAAGACTCAGTAGAAAAAGAATTAATTATTGGTGGAATACCAATGACAATAAAATTTAAGATATATCAAGGAAATAATAATATTATATTAGGAATAAAATGGTTAGAAGAAATGAAACCATATAAATTAGAAGATACACAGTTAACTATCACATATAAAGGTAAAAAAGTAATAATTAAAAGGACAATGTGATGAAAATCCACATACTTGCTAAAATAATAATACCAGGATATTATAATAGATATTACACTCCAATGATAGATACAGGATCAGAAGCTAATGTGTGTAAGCATAATTGTTTACCAGACGAAAAATGGGAAAAGTTAACCACACCAATAGTAGTAACGGGATTTAATAATGAAGGGAGCATGATAAATCATAAAGCAAGAAATATAAAATTACAAATATGGGATAAAATATTAACTATAGAAGAAATATATAGCTATGAGTTTACAAATAAAGATATACTATTAGGAATGCCTTTTTTAGAAAAACTATATCCACATATAATAACAAAAACACATTGGTGGTTTACAACGCCATGTAAACACAAAGTAGCAGCTAAACGAGTATATAATAAAATTAGAAAACCTACCCCATGGATAAAAGGAAGTGAAAAAATTACCCAAAAATTAGAAAATGTAAAAACAAACGAGCACAGAATAGAGTTAATTATATTCTCCATAGATAAATTAAAATTAATCCAAGAACAATTAGAACCATTATATAGTGAAAATCCATTAAAAGGATGGGAAAAACATAAAACTAAAGTAAAAATAGAATTAATTGATGAAAATAGCATAATTACACAAAAACCTTTAAAATATAATTTTGATGATTTAGATGAATTTAAAATGCATATCAAAGAATTATTAGAAAATAAATATATACAAGAAAGTAACAGTAAACATACAAGTCCAGCATTTATAGTGTCACGACCCGATTTCTCGGTCATGATGGCACCTACAACCCCCGGTAGGTGAACCAATCCCTGTAGCCCAGAACAGCTAGTAATGGGCTACTATCTAACAAATAAGAGAACAAGACGAATAAAGTAGATAATATGAATGTAATTATATACAGATGCGGAAAACTAAACCAAACCCCAAGACCTGGTATCATAGTACAGAGCCAAACTACATACATGGAGTACAAGTAAACCAAAACTATATATACAGATGTCTCTGAATGGAAATAGAGTACATGAAGCAAAAGATAAACTAAAGCTAAGCTCCGATCGCCAAGAGCCCACCTTCAGTCTGAAGTAGTCTTCAATAGATCTCCAAGCACGAATCTCAACGATCTACCGGCGATGGCCCCACACTAGGATCTGCACCCAAAGTGCAGGGGGTAGGGGTGAAGCACCAAATGCGAAGCATAAGGTACCCAGTAGATATCATAGGCCGACTGGGCACAATATAAGATAAAAGAGCAGTAATAGACAGAATAGAAGCAAGTAGTCACAGAAATCAACGAAAGGTACACAGGAACTAGCCCAGAGGGAAATCAACAGAACCACAGATGAGGCTAGTAAGCAGAATATACACACTAAAGGCACAGGTGAAAGTAAGAAACAACGCACCTGGGATCCTTGCAGCAACAGTGTATACAAAATAAGTTTACGGGATGGACGGTATACCGGTAACCTCAAGTATAGGAAGAAGGGAGAAAGAATAATAATAGGCATGCTCAAGACAGGAATCAATACTCAACTAATCATATCAACCTCAAATCCAGAACCTAACACCCTAGCAGTACCAATCTCATACTTATCCATAATAGAGAACAACTCTGTAAGTAAATAACAAAAGTCTACCTACAGTCCCTCGGCCGCCCATACAACCGAGGAACACAAACAAGTGAAAACAAACCCTCCGGCATCCCATACTACCGGAGCGTACAATCAGCAAACAGCAAACAAGGGTGGAGCCTCAAACAATGAATGATATGATGCATGAAGATCTCAAGTGCCATGGTATCTCTGTATGTACCTCCTCCGGCGCCGATCCGGCCCAGCAGGTAGGTTCCATGGAAGGTCTCTGCCCGTATACCTCTACTCCCCCGTATACCCCTCTTCCGGCACACGCAGCTCGTAGCTCCTGGCCCGGATAGCAAGGTCCATGGAGGTCCTCGACCCCATACCATATCTCAGTATCAGAACATGTATCAAGATAGAGTCCCAGTCTCAATATCAAGATATAGAACCAGTCTCAAATATGCATGCCCAGACCCTGTCCAGGACTAAAAAATAGTAGAAAAATATCTGAAAAACCCCTCCAAGGGTGCCCGGGCGTCGCCGGGTCTAAACAGTAAAAAGTCATCTCATGTGCTCGGTCCAACCGAAGCTAAAAATCATCTCAAGTAGTAAGAAAACTCATCTAGCACTCCGGCCCTGCCGAGTCTAGTGATAATAGTAAAACTGATGATTTTAAACCACAAGTGAAATCAACCATTTCCAAATCATTTCCATCAAAAACGGCCCCCCGGGCCATGCAAGGTTTAGAAAACAGTGTCAGTAGGCCCAAAGCCAAAACCACTGTAAAACATCGATAAAACCTCTTTATATGCATGGAAATGATATGCTCACACACAACAATAGCTGCCCAACAGCTTACAATCAACCTACCGACCCTGCACAGGCCCACAGCTACTCAGCAAGCATAACCAGCCTAGAAGGATAATTCTATGCCCGGGACATCGCGGACATTCCCAAAATCCCACCGTCTATGTTCCAGAGTCAATAAGGCCCTCACAGGACCGCAAGGGTAAATAAAATATATCCGCAAATACTACAAACAACGGAGGAATAAAAATAGGCAGACATGAATAAAGCGGTCAAGGTCTGTGGTACCGACCTAATAAACCAACCCAAGGATGCCCATTAATACAATTTTATTCTATATATGCGGAGTCTAGGGAAATTAAACCGTAACCTACCTGTCGTCCGACGACAAGCTGCTGGAACAACGATGTCCAAGCTCGAACCACTCCGAGAAAATCCAAAACTAAATTGGAATCGGATTCGGATTTGGGAAGGAACAACTTGACAAGATAATTAATTTACTTTACCAAATATATTTTTCTCACCACAAAACCTCCCACGTGAAAGAGTATTTAATAGTGTACGTAGTAGTGTACAAAAGTAATATATATAAGTATATTTAACAACTTTCAGCCACCTAATATATATACTGCTAAATGTGTTGCCACCTTTACATATGGTAATGCTGCCTTCACCTTCCACTTACACGTGGGGGTGGAGGTGGCAACCACTTTCCTTCCGTTAGGTATAAACTCGGGTATTGCGTAAATTCGTGGTAAAATAATTATAGTATTTTAAATATACCATAATTATTAGAAAATCATTTCCAATAAAACTTAATATATTATAATAATAACTTTTAACATAATTAAATTTACTATCTCCGTTAAAATATTACGGAGTATAAAAACTTTATAAAATAAATACGTAAACACTTATATCGTACCAAACATATTTTTCATAAGCCTTTTGAAATATTTTGAAAAGGTAATAATAATATAATTTTTACCAAATTCACTTTTTAAATAATATTTCAAATACACGCACGATGCTAATAAAGTTCTTAAGGTTAGGCTCGTAATTCGCCTACGCACGATTTCGATATTCAAGAATTCTCTCGGGATCCTCCCTTATATTTTATCACTGTTTCGGAACTGAAATGGCATTTTAAAACGTGAAATCGAGGCTTAAATCGCGTTTAACTCGACCCGATTCGCGACCCGGTTCGCAACCCCGTTTTCTGCCAGACAGTCCGCGGTAAAACAGTCATAACTCTTTACTCCGAGATCCGTTGGACGTGCGGTTTTGTGCGTTGGAAACTAGACTCGTAGACCGTCGATTTGGTATTTCGGGGGACTTCTAACTCTTTATATATTGGGAGAAAAGCCCCGACACATTTGACCCAAAGTTCAGAAAATTGTTAAAGGTCTTACGATATCTTTTGCCGATTTGCTTGTCTTCAACACTTAACGTGGAAATGACCGGATGGGTCATTACATTATCCACTACTAAAAAGGACTTTCGTCCTCGAAAGTCAAGGTCAAGAGGGTACCTGAAGGCTAAAATAGCTGCGGATACTGATCCCGCATATCCCTCTCTGTCTCCCAGGTAGCCTCCTCAACTGGACGGTGCCTCCACTGAACTTTAACAACCGGGATCTCTCTAGACCTCAATCTCCTGACATCTCTGGCCAAAATAGCTGCCGGCTCCTCAACAAAAGCTAAACCCCCATCCAACTGAACTGAATCCCACTGCAACACGTGAGACTCATCTGGGACATACCGACGCAGCATCGAAACATGAAATACAGGATGTATAGCTGAAAACATCGGAGGTAAGGCTAATTGATAGGCAATGCTACCAACCCTCTGAAGAATCTCAAATGGCCCAATGTATCTGGGGCTAAGCTTTCCCCGCCTACCAAATCTCATCACGCCTTATGGCGATACACGGAGAAAACACCAAGTACCGCGCAAAAAAGATATAACTCCCAAGGCACACGAAGTCTACGATGCAGCATAACCTTCTGCCTGCTCCTGAGCTGCCCGAAGTCTGTCCTGAATAACTCAGACTCGTTCAAAGGAATCTCGAAGCAAATCTGTGCTCTGTGGCCTAGAACTAAAACCATCAAACCAACCTACCGCTGATCTGCAATGCCTGCCATACAAAGCCTCAAAAGGTGCCATGCCGATACTCGAATGGAAGCTGTTATTATAAGCAAACTCTGCCAAGGGAATAAACTGATCCCAAGAACCTCCAAAGTCAAGAATACAAGCTCGAAGCATGTCCTCCAAAATCTGGATGGTCCTCTCGGACTGGCCATCAGTCTGAGGGTGGAAAGCGGTACTAAGATGAACCTCTGTACCCAAATCTCGTTGAATAGCCCTCCAGAACTGAGATGTGAACTGAGTGCCGCGGTCTGAAATGATAGAAGCTGGGACCCCATGCAACCGAACGATCTCACGAAGGTAGATCTGAGCTAACCTCTCTGCGCCATAAGAAGTCTGAACCGGCAAGAAATGTGCTGACTTGGTCAGCCTATCAACAATCACCCATATGGAATCAAACCCACAAGAAGTACGGGGTAAACCAACAACGAAGTCCATAGTAATCCCTTCCCACTTCCACTCAGGAATGGGAAGTCGCTGCATCAAACCACCAGGCCTCATGTGCTCGAACTTAACCTGCTGACAGTTCAAGCACCGAGATACAAACTCCGCTATCTCCCGCTTCATACCACTCCACCAGTAAAGCTGCCTCAAGTCTCTATACATCTTCGTTGTGCCAGGGTGAATGGAATATCTAGTACAATGTGCCTCAACGAAAGTATCAACTGAATTCAATATCACTA